>JAGXEW010001287.1:0-23933 GCA_030684275.1 Acipenser oxyrinchus oxyrinchus | reverse complement strand
AGTGAAAACACTTATTATTTCCGTATAATTCACAATTACTCTGTCTCAATCCCGATTCTCCACTCAATGCCGACACACAACCCCGAGTGAGTGAAAACATGAAGTTTCATGCAGTTGTACCGAGACTCGATTGCTAGTCAATCATTCAGTTGGAATCTCGGCACAACTGCACGTGAATTAATTAAGTGTACTCCGTGACCACACATTACATTTTAACCAGCACATGAAGTGATTTGTGTGATCCTCATGCCTAAATACAAATCTACATTTTAAATACACGGAAACACAGACCGCTTTATATCCCGTGTACCAATGACTATACACCAACATTTAACACACCACACGCAACATATAACAGAAAAATACACAGGGGCTGGCACTTCGTCACATATATCCTCCTGTGCAAAGCACACATGGCCCTACGGCCACCTCCCCTCAGTCTTAAAGTCCCGGAAGAGGGAGAAGCAAGGTGTTTCTGGGGGTGGCCATGGTGGAATGTCCTCCATCCCCCACTTCTTCGTGGCTATCAGCTCCCTCTTCCGGGCTCCCGCCACACACTATCCTGCCAAAGTGCGGCTGGGGAGCTGGTCTCCTGACCTCCCCCCTTCTTCATGGCGGCATTTCTCGTGGGGCTCCGACCACGATGTCCCGCAGCCAAACTGCTGCAGGGAGCTGGTCTCTTGACCTCCCCCTTCTGTGGCCAGCAGCCCTCCGTGGGGCTCTGGCCACCGTGTTTCCTGCCACGGAAATGCGGCTGGGGGAGCTGGTCTCCTGACCTCCCCCACTTTCTTCATGGCGGCAGCTCCCTTCATGGGGCTCTGGCCACAGTGTAGCGACCCCAGGCGAAGCAGGACCCCGTCGACCCCAGCGCGAAGCAGGATCCCTGGCGACCCCAGGCGGCGGCAGCAGCAGCGGACCCTGGAGGTGACGCAGCAGCAGCGGACCCTCGGGAGGCGACGGCAGCAGCAGCGGACCCTCGGGAGGCGGCGGCAGCAGCAGCGGACCCTCGGGGAGGCGGCGGCAGCAGCAGCGGACCCTCGGGAGGCCGAACTCGGGAGGGGAGCCCTTGGCCATAGAGGCGGCAGCGGGAGCTCCACTTCTCCCTCGTACCCCTGTACCCTGTGTGGAGCAAAGGCAGCCCCAGGCGATGCAGAGCAACAGGCAGCCCCAGGCGATCACGGAGCAACAGGCAGCCCAGGCGATGCAGGCAAGCATCCTTGGGCGAGGCGAGGCAGGCATCCTTGGGCAAGGCGAGGCAGGCATCCTTGGGCAAAGCGAGGCAGGCATCCTTGGGCAAAGCGAGGCAGGCATCCTTGGGCAAAGCGAGGCAGGCATCCTTGGGCAAAGCGAGGCAGGCATCCTTGGGCAAAGCGAGGCAGGCATCCTTGGGCAAGCGAGGCAGGCATCCTTGGGCAAGCGAGGCAGGCATCCTTGGGCAAAGCGAGGCAGGCATCCTTGGGCAAAAGCGAGGCAGGCATCCTTGGGCTGGGCGAGGCAGGCATCCTTGGGCTGACGGCAGGTATCCTTGGCTGAAGCGAGGCAGGCATCCTTGGGCGGTGCGGAGTCAGGACCAGTCGTGGTGCTGGTGTTGGCCCTCTTCTCGCCACTGCGGCCGGGCGGTTCTTCCTCAGGCTTCCCTCAGCAGCCTATGCAGGGCTGCTGAGGACCGCCAGCATCTGGTCCTGGTCCTTCTGGTGAAGGGGAGGAGGCAGCTCCTGCCCTCTCCTTGTGACGGTGGGGAGTGATACCAGCAGGCATTCCTCCTCTGCTGGTGGGGAAGTGATACCAGCAGGCATTCATCCTCTGCTGGTGGACAGGGACCCAGCAGGCATTCACCCTCTCTGCTGGTGGAGGTGGCGGAGGCAGAGGCAGCTCCTGCTGCTCTGCTCCTGGCGATGGAGGTGGAGGAGGAAGAGGCAGCTCCTGCTGCCTCTCCTTGTGACGGTGGGGGAAGTGATACCAGCAGGCATTCCTCCTCTGCTGGTGGAGGAAGTGATACCAGCAGGCATTCATCCTCTGCTGGTGGACGGGGACCCAGCAGGCATTCACCCTCTGCTGGTGGAGGTGGCGGAGGCAGAGGCAGCTCCTGCTGCTCTGCTCCTGGCGGTGGAGGTGGCGGAGGCAGAGGCAGCTCTCCCTCATGCTCTGGAGACAGCGGTGGGACCTCTCCCTCTGGCGCTGGAGACGACAGCAACGGCTCCTCTCCCTCTGGCGCTGGAGACGGCTCCTCTCCCTCTGGCTCTGGAGGCGAAACCAGCAGGCATTCTTCCTCTGCTGGTGGAGATGGGAGCTGCATGTCGTCTCCCTTCAGCCCATTGAGGATGCAGGTAGGCGTGGCTCCTCCCACTTGGAATGCAACCTGCTGGGGCAGTCCCATACCGGCAGCCAAGTAGTTAATCACCACGGCTGCCGGGTTCACGAAGGGCACTGGGTAGAAATGTTGTTCCCAGCGTTCCCCATCTCTGGCCCACAGCAGGTCAACAACCAGTGGGAAGTCCTCCCCGCTCCACTCCGGGTCCGACACCCAGTCTATCATCTCCTCAGAGGACGGGAAAGGCTCTGTTTCCTCCCTCCTGGGCTCTGGACGCTCTGGCTCCTCCCACGTGGCCTGTGGACACTCAGGCTCCTCCCACTTGGGCTGTGGACACTCAGGCTCCTCCCACTTGGGCTGTGGACACTCAGGCTTCCTCTTCCCCTTTCCCCTTCTCTGCCTCCTCCTCACCTTCCTCTCCTGGGCCAGTTCCTCCTCTCCCTCTTGGTAGAGGCAGCGCACCACCGGGTGCCCGAACTCCCCACAGGCAAGGCACCAGCCTTGGTCCTCTAGACCACCGAGGAGGACCTCCAGATCCTGGCAGCCATCTCTCTAGTTCCAGCCTTCCATTTTTTTTTTTTTTATTTATTTTTGTTGTTGTTGTTGTTGTTTTTGTTGTTGTTTGGGTTTTTTTTAAACAACAAATTGCGGTGTCTGCTCTGGTCGGCGTCTAGGTGGCGCTGGTAATCCCACTTCTGACACCACGTGTCACAAAGACGGCCGGAGTGGGTGACGTCAGACCAGAAACAGGAAGTAACACACAACAGACAGAGACAGTGAGGTTGGTGAAGCTGAGCACTTAGTTGTGCTCAGCATTTAATAAACAAAATAAGCGGAACACAAAACAGGACACGGCACTTACGCCAAAATAAATAGACAAACAAAACGGACTAACACTAAACGAACAAACACGGTGAGTGAAACACTTATTATTTCCGTCATAATTCACAATTACCTCCTCTCTCAATCCCGTTCTCCACTCACCAACACACAACCCCAAGTGAGTGAAAACATGCAACTTTATGCAGTTGTACGAGACTCGATTGCAAGTCAATCATTCAATTGGAATCTCAGTACAACTGCCGTGGAATTAATTAAGTGTACTCCCGTGACCACACATTACATTTTAACCAGCATGTGAAGTGATTGGTGTCATCCTCGTGCCTAAATACAAATCTACATTTTTAAATACACGTGAAACACAGACCCGCTTATATCCCGTGTACCGATGACTATACACCAACATTTAACACACCACACGCAACATATAACAGAAAATACACACAGGGGCGGGCACTTCGTCACAATAGCCAATAAGGAAAACACCAGAAAAACTGTGCAAATGGTTAATCAATTCACGTTGACTACCCTTTTCCCATTAAAAAATAAAACCTATTACAAAAATAATAAATGCATTTCTCAGTGCTGCTGGGCAATGTCCCGCCTTCCTGACTTGCATCTATCATTGATTCATTCTGAATACTTTAAACCCGACCCAACTACTGAGTGACAGCACATTCCTACATTTCTATTGGAGACTCAGCATAAGAGATTTAAAACCAGATTACAATCAGGATGGAGGCTTGTTAGCGGGATTTAAAGTTGTATTACAGTTAAGATACGGAGGATGTAAAACAGAATTATGGCGAAATGTACAAAAATGCCGACACACAAAAACCCCAGAAGAAAGTGCCCGTGACCACAGGGATTTTGTTGTGGAAAACAGAAAAGGAAAGAAGGTACAACTTAAGTGTGCAAGTACTGTCGAGTTAATACTATACATATTTTGACAGAAAAAACAAAAAACAAAACGCTGAAGCATTTTGGAAAGTAACCAAAAACACTAATTTTATACAGTAACAAATTTCATACAGTATATCAAAAACGAAAGCCCCCCAAAAAACGATTTACATAAAAATCAAAAATAGCTAAAAATAAGCACCAAAAAATACAATTAATAAAACCCGAAAAACAGCAGCCCTAGCTATAATAGAGGCTGCCCTTAGAGGGATGCTTCAAAAGATATTAAATCACAGAGGGGTACAGCTGATAGAAATGAAACTCAGACCCTGAAAAACACATTTCAGTTGTTTTAAAAAAAAGAAGTATCGGTGCTGAATTTGACAATTTTGCTGTTTTTTGTAGCTGCTTCTTTACAGAAATAACTGATGACACGGGTTGTTGATTTTGGGGAACTGTGTCTTCATTACCATATAATTAAGAATACAGGAAGACTACATCGCCACTGAGATTGAAATAGCCGCTCCAGATCTTGTAGGTTCTTCCTGTGTTAGCTTCATGCTGGTCTCCCTCCGTTCTGCTACAATCTTACAACAATATAACAAGATGTCTGGTGAAGTTCTCTACTCCAGTGTCACGTTCACTCGGAAACCAAGCGACCAAGCAGCTGCTAAACTGTGTGCAGGTGAGCATTGTCTCTGTAAACTTGGTGCTTTATTACATGAAGAACGGGCTCCCTTTAAAATTGCTGCGTACATTTTTCTGTGCTTTGCTGACACACTTGACTGGGTCTCAGACTCCGCCGAGTAACTCTCTTTGCCAGTTTGCTGTGGTAAAGAGCTGCTTTACTGTAACCAGACTCGGGTTTCTAGTGTCAAATTTAGAAATACCAATAGAGCGAATACCTTTTATTGGACTAACTAAATTATAATTAATCACAAGCTTTCAAGACATAAAATTTCTATCATCTCTAGACTAATAAGGCTACCATTTCATCTATCAATGAAATACCTAATGAAACTTAATTTCTTCAATGTTTTTCTGCTCAACAAAGTTAAACAGTTTGCTGGAATCAAGATACAAGTTTTCTGTTTCTGGTTTATGTATTGAACTGCACTAGGAGACATGGTTGCAGTTTAATTGATTTAATAAAAAAATATATATATTATAAAGAGCATAGCAATATTTGGTTAGGGGTGAAAATGATGGGTAGGGCTGGCTACAGAAAACAAACATAAACCAGACATCACCCTGCAATAGCTTACCTTTTCATCTACTTTTAAAATACTCTGAGACGGTCTTGAACTGTCTGCAATCCTGATGTGCTTGTAATTGACCTGTACTGTGTGTGGGTCTGTGTGTGCATGAGTATTTGTGTGTGTGTGAACTGCTGCTCTGTTAATGAGATGGCATCCTCTTAAGCCCCATTCACACTGTCATGCTCGACCCAGGTCAGGACCTACCCGGTTCAGGACCCGGTGTCATGCAGATCGGCTACAGGATTTCACACAGCTTTTGATAAAGCAGGATCCACCTGGGTGACAGAAGCAAACACACAACACGTATCAATGCCCAGGGAGCAGCTTGTTACAGACGCTTCCATCCAAGCTTCTCTGGATTGAACTGTCAGTGTTGATTAGAGCAAATATTTCTACATCCCTGCTGCAATCTGGCTCATGGTGTGTCTCAATCAATAAAAATATGGCTCAACAGAATAAACAGAAATGTTCCTTGCAGTAGAAACCTTCATGCAGGCATGGCTGTTTGTTATTTCGTTTGTTTACGAATGACCGTCATGTATTTTATCTCGCTTGGGTCAAAGCGTGTCGTCCCCACATCCTGAGGTGGGTCGCTGGGACCCGGGTCAACCCGGGAAGAACCCAGGTACGTGGTTTCACAGTATTGTGACCCAGGTAGCCAGAACCCAAGTAGGAGTGCCAGTGTGAAAGGGGCTTAAGAAAGAAACACCACACAAAACAATCCACTGTGAGCAGAGTGTTGCAGAGTGATTATACTCTGGTGTACCATCTGCAATCTGATTCTGAGAGCTCTACTGAGGCCAGAGGGGTGCTTTATGTTACGACTGAAACATAAACTGGATCTAAACAACAAGACCCTTTAGAGGGTCCCTTTAAAGCAAGTGCAGAGGCAATGGCAATTTTCCAGAGATGAATGCAGTTTTTGTAACTGTACAAAATGAGTCAGAAACTGAACTTCTCCTTCCACAGATTTCTCAAGCAACCTCAAGTTGTTAGTTTCTCCTCGTGAACATTGTAATGATTACAGGCTGGATGAAAGGCATTTAGAAGATGTGCATTATTGCAAGATGCCCCTCTGTTCTTTCTTTCTGTTTTGGTTTCTGTTTTGAAACTGCCTGCACACTCTAAAGCAGGACCAGCGATTGAGTAACAGCTTGGTTTTGGAGGGTTTCATTTTTAAACTTGGATCTTTGGATATTCAAGCTAAAGCTTGAGCAAAAAAAAAAAATTATATATATATATATATATATATATATATATATATATATATATATATATATATATATATATATATATATATATATATATATATATATATATACACACACACACACACACACACACAGTACCAGTCAAAGTTTGAGTACACCTGCTTGAAACCAGGTTTTTCATGATTATCTATGCTTTTAACTGTATAAACTTGTCTATAAGCACTTAATGTTTCATTATATGAAACGTGTACTTATATAAGCTGATAATCATAAGTGAATTGCATTCAAACATTTTATTTTTAAATGAAAATGTAAATCTTGTCAATTTCAATGAAATGGTCACCCAAAGCAAGGGGATTTCAGTCTGAAGCCCAGGTCAGTTAAAAGTCTGAAATGTGTATAACACTGTGTTAGAACACTGGCCTAAGTCTAAAAGTGTCTGTGTTAGATGTTCTCCGAGTTAACTAGCATGTTACCTAATTAACCTTTTGTCACCAATTATTGTTAACAGGTGAGGGTCCATGATTACTATAAATACAGGTAGCATAGGCACAAGTTTGTCATTCCTGAATGTAAGGGAGCAGAAAATGGCAAAATACGCTCAGTTAAGCAAAGAAAAAAGACAGTCTGTAATTACTTTAAGAAATGAAGGTCAATCTTTAAGACAAATCGCAAGAATTTTGCAAGTGTCTGTAACTGCTGTGGACAAGACCATCAAACGATTTGAAGAAACTGGCACTCATGAGGACCGAACAAGGTCAGACAGGCCAAGGGTGACCTCAGAATCAGAGAACAAGTTAATTCGACTCACAAGTCTGCGAAACTGTCGATTAACTGCCCCTGAAATACAAGCTCAGCTAAATGCTACTAGAAGTACAGATGTTTCAACATCAACTGTTCAGAGGAGATTGCGTGAAGCTGGCCTAACTGGAAGAATTGCTGCAAAGAAACCATTGTTAAGAGTGCAGAATAAGAGCAAGAGACTTGCCTGGGCCAAAAACACAGAAACTGGGCATTTGAGAGTGGGAAGTCGGTCTTATGGCCCGATGAGTCAAAATTTGATATATTTGGGTCCAACCGCGAGTATTTGTAAGGCGCAGAGAGGGTGAGCATGAGTTCTGTATGTGTGGTTCCCACTGTCAAGCATGGAGGAGGCAGTGTCGTGGTTTGGGGTTGCTTTGCTGGTGACAGAGTTGGTGATCTTTACCAAGTCCATGGCAAGCTCAACCAACATGGCTATCATAGCATACTTCAGAGGCATGCCATTCCATCAGGATTACAGCTAGTTGGGCAGTCCTTCATTCTTCAGCAAGATAATGACCTGAAACACATCTCAAAGTTGTGCAAGAACTATCTGGCGAAGAAGGAAAGTGAAGGACAACTCAGTCTAATGACCTGGCCTGCCCAGTCTCCAGACCTCAATCCCATAGAACTTGTATGGGACGAACTGGACAGAAGAGTCAAAGCAAAGCAAAGCAAGTGCCCTACATCTCTGGGAATTGCTGCAGAAGAGCTAGATAGACATGTCGGGTGATTACCTGCTGAAACTTGTTAACCGAATGCCTCGTGTTTGTGAGGCTGTTATTAAGGCAAAGGGTGGCTATTTTGAGGAATCCAAGATTGATACTCGTATAAACGTATACAACGTTTCCAGCAAGTGTACTCAAACTTTTGACTGGTGCTGTGTATATATATATATATATATATATATATATATATATATATATATATATATATATATATATATATATATATACTTTCCTGCTTGCAGACATAGCCTTTAAATCCTCACGGTATTCCCATACAACAACCACGGAGTTTAAAAAGAGGAAGGTACACAGACAATAAAAACAACAAAACAGTAACAAGGTCTCTAAAAATCTTTGTGTTCCAGTATACCTATATACTCTCTCCTGTAGGAAAGCCTACAGTATACAGAGTTCACAGTGAAGCTGCCCGATTAACACCAAAACGTAAACAACGAACGCAAAAATTGTTGTCAGTACCTCGTTTCAATTATCCTCAAATCACCAAGTCCCGCGGTCCTCCCAGAGTGAGTCCATGGGAAAAAAAAAAGGAAACTGACACTGTCCGTGCACAAAAAATCCCAGCTGCTTTCGCTGTACGAATCTCGTTCTCTTTGTTTCCATTTAACTTCCCGGCTTCTCTCTCTTTCCTATCCGGTTCTTCCTCGTTCTCACGCTCCCCTCTATTAGTTCCACACCCTTTTTTATTTAATTCCAGGTGTGTATAGGTACTTGCCAATTGTTTGGGGCGGGACCTGAGGTCCGTGTGCACAGTGCTGGTGATAAACAAAACAAAACAAAAAAATGTATAATTACGAACTCCGTTTCACCCAAAAACACGATCTAATTAAAATATTCACACACTACTAATTAATATGTGCAGGAAAATTAAACACAGTCATATGTTTACTTGTGACAAGTACACACTGTCAAAAGATCTGCTTTTCCACTGTTAAATAACTTAACCTACACTTGGGAGTGGCACTTTCATTCGATTACAGGAACATTAACATTATTATTAATGTATTTATTTAACATGACACTTCTGTGCTGTGAGATACTGTACACTACACCACTGTACTCTCTCACACTCCCTCAAGCTGGTACAGTGTGTTCTGCACTCAGAGAGAAATGTGACAGTTTACTGTAAACGATGCACAAGGCGCTACAGTGTGAAGAAAACCACAGGCTGCACAGTAAAAGGATGCAACAGCCTGAGTCCACAGTGCTGCACAGAGAGAGAGAGAGAGAGAGAGAGAGAGAGAGAGAGAGAGAGAGAGAGAGAGAGAGAGAGAGAGAGAGAGAGAGAGAACCTGGCCTCACTCTGCATGACAAAGAAGTCAAATTCCTGCTCTTTGCAGATGATCTGGTCCTGCTGTCGCCCACAGAGCAGGGGTTGCAGCAGAGACTGTCAGACCTGGGCCTTGGTAGTAAACCTTAAAAAGACCAATATAATAATTTTTCAAGAAAAGGCCAGATCTCAGGGAAACAGATACCACTTCACCCTAGGCAACACCGCCCTAGAACACACCACAAACTACACTTACCTGGGCCTGACTGTCAGTGCGTCAGGGACCTTTAACCTGGCAGTAAAAGCACTAAAGGAAAAAGCCAGAAGAGCTTTTTATGCCATCAAAAGAAGATTCTATAAAATGAATATACCTGTCAAAATATGGCTAAAATAAATTGACAGCGTCATCCAGCCCATTGCGCTGTATGGTAGTGAGGTATGGGGTCCACTCAGTCAACAGGATTACACTAAATGGGACAAACACCCAATCGAAACCCTGCATGCTGAACTCTACAAAAACATACTACAGGTGCAAAGAAAAACACCAAATCATGCATGCAGGGCACAAATATTAAGAAAAGATCACTCAAATTTTGGATGCATCTAAAGAAAAGTGAGTCAGACTCACTCCAATATAAGGCCCTCCAAACCCAACAGCTCAGCCCTGAAGAGTCCCCTAAGTCTGCTAGCCTTGAAGCTCACTGCACTGACCCCCACTAATGCTAACACAAACCAGCTTCAGGTCAACACTGCTTACCAGCCCCCAATCAGAGTAAACCAAATTATAAAACAAACCAAAAACTCCTATCTGAAACATTGGGACATAGAAACAAAATCCCAAAATAAACTTGATTCCATTCGGGCCCTAACAGAGTATCTCTCCACTTTCAGAGATACAAAGCTGAGACAGATTCTGACCAAGTACAGGCTCAGTGACCAAAACCTGGCCATTGAAAAAGGCCGACACAGGCAGACCTGGCTGCCCAGAGAGAACAGGCTCTGTGGTCACTGTGAGACAGGAGAGGTCAAGACAGAGATGCACTTTCTCCTACACTGTGAGAAATACTGGAAAACAAGGGAAGTATTCTTTAATAAAATAGTAAATGCTCATCCACTTTTTCCAAACAGACCCAGAAAAACTGTCTGTGCTCCTGGGGGAGGGACACACAGCCCCCTGGCTGCGCTCCTGGGGAGGGACACACAGCCCCCTGGCTGCGCTCCTGGGGAGGGACACACAGCCCCCCTGGGGGAGGGACACACAGCCCCCTGGCTGCGCTCCTGGGGAGGGACACACAGCCCCCTGGCTGCGCTCCTGGGGAGGACACAGCCCCCTGGCTGCGCTCCTGGGGAGGGACACACAGCCCCCTGGCTGCGCTCCTGGGGAGGGACACACAGCCCCCTGGCTGTCCAATACGTAGCCGCCTGCCACAACCAAAGGGGCGTGCAGCGACACTCTGCATGAGGAGCACAACTTGGGAGGAGAGGAAATGTATTACTTGTAGCCACTGTATTATTTATTCATTATACATCATTATTTATTTTCTTTGATTATTATTTATTTATTTATTTTATCATTAACAGTACTATTTTCCCATCATCAACAAAGGTTTGAAAAGACATTTTATCAGCAATTATTTCTTGAAAATATCCCAATTTCACATAGTAGTAGCCAGCATATATATACACCTGCTATTTATTGTAAGACATGCCAATAAAGCACCATTGACTTGAGAGAGAGAGAGCGCTCTGCAGGAAGTGCACTGGACTGTGCAGAGCTGTCATACACAGCATACGAATCACACAGCTATTCTGGCTCTTCAGTTTTATTCATTACAAATTATAGGCTTTAAATATTTTCTTCCCCCTCATGTAACTTTCTTCTCATTCTTCTGTAGATCAGCTTCTTTATTTTCACTTTCTTTAAGAGAATGGATTGTAAAGCCCTGGTTAGCTCTCTTTTAATGGGGCGCAGTTATAATGTTGCTCGGGCTAATAAGCGGTAATACAATGGATTTTCAGTCCTCGGTTAGCTCTCCTTTAAAGGCTGGGCAGTAATAATTTAAAGCCAGTAAGGTGTAAGGGAATGGATTTGATAAAGCCTTGTTTAGTGCTGCTTTAATTTGAACTTGATTTTAAAGCATTGTTAATAAGAATGAAAATTGTCAGATCAGATGTTCACTTCTGTGTTTTGTTTGTCTTCACTCCCAGGAAGGGAAGACGATGTCACCTATGCAACAGTGAAGTTTGCAGAAGCTCCAAACTCCCAGCAGCAGCAGCAGACAGACCCCAGCCGCACAGCAGGTGAGCCCATGAATAGCACTGCTGTCAGTGTCATCATGTTACATTACATTCTCCCTTACCTTTTCATGATGTCTGGAATCATTCAGAGTGCTTCTTATTATCAATACTCAGCCATGGTTTATTCCCTTTAGTCTGGGTGTTAAGGTGCTTTGACCTGAATTCAGGGCCAGCTCTTCAGTTCTAGCTGCCAGGTTCCCTTTACCCACACAGACTGGATCAGCAGAGTGTCTGTATTGTAGAGTGCAATCTAGTGAACACATACTGTGAATCAAGTTTCCTTTTAAAACAACAGCAGAACAGCCTTGCTGTATTTATCCACACACCCTGTTAAAACACCTGTTAACTAGCTCCTTAGCTGCAGCTTTGTGAACAGGGCTCGCAGTGCTGGACTGTTTTAAAGAGCTCCTCAAGTTTGACATTGCTTTTGCAGAAGCTCTGAGCTCCCAGCAGCAGCTCCCAGCCTCTAACAGCACAGTGTGTGGGTGTGACGGGGTACACACTGCCCATGTGTTTATTTGTATTATTTTTGTTTTTATTTAAATGTAGTTTATAGTATGAATATAGGTATGTGGCTGCAGGGCAAGTGGAAGCTCTGCCAGAGTATTGGTGTAGGTGTGTGGCTGCAGGGCAGGTGGAAGCTCTGCCAGAGCATTGGTGTAGGTGTGTGGCTGCAGGGCAGGGTGGAAGCTCTGCCAGAGATCTGGTGTAGGTGTGTGGCTGCAGGGCAGGTGGAAGCTCTGCCAGAGATCTGGTGTAGGTGTGTGGCTGCAGGGCAGGTGGAAGCTCTGCCAGAGATCTGGTGTAGGTGTGTGGCTACAGGGCAGGTGGAAGCTCTGCCAGAGATCTGGTGTAGGTGTGTGGCTGAAGGGCAGGTGGAAGCTCTGCCAGAGATCTGGTGTAGGTGTGTGGCTGCAGGGCAGGTGGAAGCTCTGCCAGAGATCTGGTGTAGGTGTGTGGCTACAGGGCAGGTGGAAGCTCTGCCAGAGATCTGGTGTAGGTGTGTGGCTGCAGGGCAGGTGGAAGCTCTGCCAGAGATCTGGTGTAGGTGTGTGGCTGCAGGGCAGGTGGAAGCTCTGCCAGAGATCTGGTGTAGGTGTGTGGCTGCAGGGCAGGTGGAAGCTCTGCCAGAGATCTGGTGTAGGTGTGTGGCTACAGGGCAGGTGGAAGCTCTGCCAGAGATCTGGTGTAGGTGTGTGGCTGCAGGGCAGGGTGGAAGCTCTGCCAGAGCATTGGTGTAGCTGTGTGGCTGCAGGGCAGGTGGAAGCTCTGCCAGAGCATTGCTGCGTGTTGTGTGGGGAATATTGGGTGGCAGGGATGGAGTTAAAATCCTCCCTGCAAACACATGTGGGAATGTGGCTGGACCCCTCAATGGAATAAATGTTTAAATGACTAATTAAGGCTCCAGCCACGAGTGTATATAAAATAGGTGTTCACGGGTGGTAATAAAAAAATAGTGATGGTGAGAATTCATGTTGGTGAAGGTGAGGGTTTTGTGTGTGGTGAATATATATAACGCCCCTCCCACTCCTGTTAATGTATTGAGTAAACAACACCTAACTCACTGTAAGTGGCGAGGCCTGGGTTCCCAATACTTATTTAAATTATAATTTGTCTGTTAGAAATATAGGTGTACTGTTTCTTTAAAGCGGTGCCTCCACCTATGTAAGGGAAATCTAAACACACGTGCACCCCCTAATAGAAATTATTATTAAATACTAACCCCAGTATCCACTCACACAACACACACCAATAGAAATAAGCAAACAATTCACTCAAATAAATGGGCAATAATAAGGTATTTTCAATAATAACATAAACACACAATAAACAAAGGCTAGATATTAACATAAATATAAGCAAAATAATATACAATCAATATTACAAATAATATATTTACTCTTAAATAATATGTGTTGCTATGCAAAATAATTAAACTTTTGCACTACAGTGGGCCCACACACACATGCACACACATGTACTCACGTGTACTGAACACGTGCACCAATATAAATGAAATAAAAAGTTGCAGGCCTGAACCGTCGCTCGGGTACGTAGTGGCAATAATAAAAAACAAAACAAAATGCCCCTTCACTTATTTATGTCAAATAAGCAACAAAATTATACTTTCAAAACGGTTTTTTGAATGCAAGCAGTACTCACGACCAGCAACACAGTTCCGTTTCTTGCTTCCAAGGTAAGTTCGTAGAAGGACACAATAAACACAACGGCAGCAGAAAAAATCTTCTTTTCCAACGTGGCCAGAGGTACTCGGGGCTTTCTCCTGGTCACCCCAAGTGCTATCTGGGTCTCAACAGCAGTTCCAGACGCCAGCAGAAAAGTAAATTAATAATAAACAAAATAAAACTATACTATACAATGGTGAATGCTTTTTTCTCCTGTAAAATTAAGGGTAGATAGTACTGTCTACAGCAAATGTTTGGTTTACTGAAATATATTAGCCTCTTATACAATGCTAATAAAGTACAAAATATATCGTTTAGATATTTCTTTTACTATAAAACTTTTCATTCACTCCCTCACGTTGCGTCTGTTCCTTTACACTCTCTCGAACCTCCTTTCTCTCTCGCACGTTGCGTCTGTCTCTCCTCACACTCTCGAACCTTCTTTCTCTTTCTCGCACAAACTCAATCAAAACGCTAAGTCCCACCCCAAATTCCACTACCTGTTGGCTAATTGGTTCAGAGGGGAAACCTGTCCAATAGAATTGTGTTTAGGTGTAGCAAGCTAGTAAATGTGATTCTGGTGCATTCTAACTATGTTACAAGAAATAAAACATTTATTTAAAGGAATAGCGCAAATTTGCAGCAGGGCTACATCCTCCCCCTTCTAGAATGTCTGGATGTCCCCATCAGACTTAACTTTTTACAGATTAATTGTCTTTACAGCTACAATTGTGACACTTTGCTAATGGATTGCACCATAACGTATTGACTCTGACATTACACTTCAGGATAGCTGCTACTGATTTAAATGACCATTCCCCGGTGTATTATGGTCAAAGGCACATCAGAAGGTTTTCCTGGATCATCATAGGTTAAAAGGATGACAGGCTTCACTTCTCTCTTAGCACGACGTTCCATTGTAGGATCCCCACCCTCCACCAATATATGGACCTCTCCCTCGTTAGGCTCTGTGTCCACCACAGGGTCTTCAATCGGGTGTTGGGCGTCCTCTTCCTCCCTTTCCTCCAAGGCAGTCTCTCCGTTAGAACTTTCAAGCTCGGTGACGTTTTTTTCACTTCTGAATTGCCAGGCATCCTCACTAGGTAGCCAATGGGTAACAGGTGATCTCTGTGAACTGTCTTCACAATACCCATTCCTTTCTCAGGCTTGACCCGGTACACAGGTAAGTTAGGCAACTTCTCCACTACTAAATGTGGTACCGATTTCCATCTGTCCTCCAACTTATGCTTTCCTAGTATCCCTCCGTTGCATAGAAGTACACGATCACCTACTTCTAATGTCTGGTTATGCACATGCTGATCGTAACATCTTTTGTTACTCAAGTGATTTTGGCAGGCAGCATTAGTGGATAACCGATAGGCTTCTTTCAACTCGGATTTCAGCTTGGCGGCGTACTTCTGGTATGTTGCGTACGATTCACAGTCAGGTGACACACCAAAACAGAGGTCCACCGGAAGACGAGCTTCTCTCCCAAACGTTAAATAGTATGGGGAGTACCCTGTAGCGTCATTCTTGGTGCAGTTATAGGCGTGCACTAACTGACTGACATGTTGGCTCCATCTCTGCTTCTTGGACGGGTCAAGCGTTCCTAACATGGAAAGTAGAGTCCGATTAAATCTCACAGGTTGTGGGTCCCCTTGAGGATGATGCGGAGTAGTTCTGGACTCCCGTATTCCCAGCATACTTAAGAGTTCCTCTATTAACCGACTCGAAAACGCTACCCTGGTCGGAATGGATTCGGGCAGGAAATCCATAATGGATAAAATATTTCTCCCATCTTCGGCCAGTAAAACCAATCTTTTATGAGCTGCGTAGTTCTCTCCACTCCCAGGTGACCCAACTCATCATGCATGGCTTGTAAAACCATCATCCGGTATCTGCTAGGCAATACAAGCTGATGGACTTTCTTTCCATGAGTTCTTTTAGTCACTCAGTACAACAGGTTATTATGCATCACAAGTTTCTCCCACTCACGCAGTAACAGGGTGATGTCGGGGTGTTTGTGCTTCACTGCCTGTGGCCCTCGACCACTTTTAATAACACATCCAATCTCTCCAATCACTGGGTCCACTTCCTGAGCTTTCTGCAGGTCTTTATTGCTCAGCTGTTCTAGTGGGCTCAATTGCAGAAGGGCTGGAAATGCATAGCAGTCGGGTATAGCTATAGGCGATGCTCCCAATTGATCCACCACACGTGTGTTGATTTCAGGAGACTCAATTACTTCCACCCGTTGGGATACAGCTTTTATACCTGAAGGCGGGATTTCTTTCCATTCACTGGTCAGATTACTAGAATGCAATCTTCGCGACAGTAAGTCAGCATCGAAGTTGTTTCGTCCAGGTCTGTACTGGATATTAAAATCATAGGTGGCAAGAGCTGCAAGCCATTTATGACCTGTAGTGTTGTCGTTGTCAAAACATAAATGAGAGGATTATTAAATGTTCTCACTGTGAACTTGGCTCCATAAAGATAATCATGAAATTTATCCATGACGGCCCATTTAAGTGCCAAGAACTCAAGTTGGTGTACTTGGTATCGCTGTTCAGACATGGATAACTTCCGGCTAGCAAAAGCTACTGGTCTCAAAACTTCAGGGTATTCCTGGTTTAATACAGCACCCAACCCATTCATGCTAGCATCTACATGTAAGATGTAGGGCTTAGTACTGTCAGCAAAAGCCAATACCGGTGCATTGGTAAGGCAGTGAATGATCTTCTGGAATGCTTCGGTACACTGATCATTCCAACGGTCTCCAAAGGGCTCCGACTCTTTAAAGTAGGACTTTTCACTGTCTTTGGAGGTCTTCTTTCCACACTGGGCGGGTGGATAGCCTTTGGTAAGTTCTGTCAATGGTCTGACAACGGCTAAGTAGTTTGCCACAAACCTACGGTAATAGCCACAAAATCCCAGAAAGGATCTTAATGACTTCAGGTACGTAGGTTGTTCCCAATTGGCCACGGCTTCAACTTTTGCAGGGTCAGTTGCTACACCGTGTTCAAACACCAATATGGCCAACATATTTAACCTGAGGCTGACAGAATTGGCACTTGTCTATTGACACTTTCAGACCGCATTCTTCCAACCGATCAAGCCGATCAACTTTCAAAAGTTGCTCTTCGTGTTCTTCCAACGTCTTACCAAATACGATTATGTCATCAAGGTAGACTAACACTTGGAGAAGGTTCATATCCCCCATGGCTTTCTCCATTAGCCTCTGAAAAGTGGCTGGGGCACCCGTGATACCCTGTGGCATATGTTCGAATTGGTAGAAACCAAGAGGACAAATGAACGCTGTCTTCTCCTTGTCTTCCTCTGCCATAGGTATCTGGTAATATCCACTGCGCAGATCTAGTACTGAAAACAACTTGCTACCAGACAAACAGTCTAATGCGTCATCGATGCGTGGCATGGTGTACTGGTCTGGTATGGTCCTGCTGTTCAAAGTGCGACAGTCTATGCACATTCATACTGATCCGTTCTTCTTCCTGGCTACAACTATGGGTGAAGCATATGGGCTACGAGACTCCTTAATAATACCTGCTGCCAACAACTCTTGCAAATGCCGGCGTATATCTTCAATATCGGCAGGGGCAAGCCTTCGTGACCTCTCCCTGATAGGTCTTGAGTCACTGAGCCGGATGTGGTGTTCAACTCCTGCAGCCAGTCCCACGTCCCACTCATGAGTTGAGAATACATTGGCTCGTTCAGCCAGTTTTCTGCTCAGTCTCTCCTTCCACGTCTCTGGAATGGGAGATGTCCCAAAATCAAACAGCTGGGGATCAAGGGCAAGTATCTGTTGGTCCTGTCTTTGAGCCTAAGCTACTGTGTCCGTCTTGTATAGGTGGGCCAGCACTGTCCCACTAGGCAATGTGGTTTCTTTCATTGATTCATTCCTCAGTCTAACAGTAAGCCTGTTGACATCAATGGCTGAGGCTGGTAGGATTCCAGGTTGTACTAACACCCCTTTGGCAGTGCTATGTTAGGCGGTGTCTCAATCATGAAGATGCCCTTTTCCAACGGCAGGGGACTGCGGACTCCACAGATAACATTACACTCGCTTCTGGGCAATAGTCAGTGGTCCCGAGCCTGACCACTTCACTTGGCCGATGCATTCGTCTTGCTGTTTACTCTTTGGTTCTCGCTGTTTTCTGTAAGCTTGAGAACACAAAGGGTGGATATGCAGAGAGGTAACAAAGTCAGGGCCAGCTGTCTCTTCAGAGTTTGGCTAGATGCTGAAACATACTAGCATTAGTCCCAATTATGACAGGTACCTGCTCAGGGCTACGTGGTTCTGGGCAGATCAAAGCAAAAACAGAGATAGACTCTTGAATTCCTGCAACATCTTTAGGAAATTCTAAATCTACTACTATGTATCCTCTATAGGGATAGCTGGTGTCACTCAGGCCCCAGATGGCCAATCCTTCGACTGGGTGAATGGGCAGGTGTGGTAGAAAGCGAGAGTACCACTTATCAAAGATAATGGTCACTTGTGAACCACTATCTAGCAGAGCACGGCATGGTCATCCACAAATCTTCACTGTGATCACTGATGATGGTCCTATTAGCCCTTTGGGAAGGTGGCATGTCTTCTTTAAGGCTATAGCATTCTTCCTGACCGAGCAGTTCGCATTAGGAGACTCGGCAGGCTCCTTGCCTGGTCCTCTCTGTTCACTTTTCATCTTACGCAGGGAACGAATGAGCTTTTGATTCACCCTAGCAAGGTTTTCAGGTGTGCTGCATTTGTTGGCGATATGCCCATCTTCTCCGCAGCGATAGGATTAATCCCGAGACACTTTAGCTGCCTGAGGCCTACTGCTGTTGTGGGCACGAGCTGCTCCAGCTGTTCTCAGCATTTGCCCATCATTTGCTGCTTCAGTGGTCAGTGACATTCTCTTTAATTTCACAATTTAAAATAAAATCGTAGTTACAGAAACAAACGTTGTGTTGCATTAGTACATTTCAGAGACAAACATTTAGTTTTCATTTTTGTAACAATTTACAATATCATTTGAATTATTTCTAATTCACGTTGCACATTAAACACGTGGCATGTAGTCCTGAGAGAGATATATTCGGGTTACACAGCATTTAATATATATTTTTATAAGCTTTGTAAGGCATAATTAAACAATACAAGATGTTTAATATCTTTTGAAGTAGTCCTAACAAAGTTATTGCCTTATAAGAACATAATAAACCTCTCATACACTAACCTGAATATATCAGTTAAGAGAGACAGAGTCAGTGTTGCTGCTTCAGTGGTCAGTGACATTCTGAAGAGCAAATAACAATGCAGATCTATATCAGTCTCTCTCGAATGGCGCCACCAACAGGCTGCCTCCTAAACTACAGAATTTTAGTCTACACAAAAAAAAAGGCATTTTCCAGATATTACACAGGATTAAACATGTAAGTACTTTACTTAAATCTTGTGGGTGCTACACAAGCAGTACTCACGACCAGCAACACAGTTCCGTTTCTTGCTTCCAAGGTAAGTTCGTGAAGGACACAATAAACACAACGGCAGCAGAAAAAATCTTCTTTTCCAACGTGGCCAGAGGTACTCGGGGCTTTCTCCTGGTCACCCCGAGTGCTATCTGGGTCTCAACAGCAGTTCCAGACCCCAGCAGAAAAATAAATTAATAATAAACAAAAAAAAATACTATACTATACAATGGCGAACGCTTTTTTCTCCTGTAAAATTACGGGTAGATAGTACTGTCAACAGCAAACGTTTGGTTTACTGAAATATATTAGCCTCTTATACAATGCTAATAAAGTACAAAATATATCGTTTAGATAATATTTCTTTTACTTTAAAACTTTTCTTTCACTCCCTCACGTTGCGTCTGTTCCTTCACACTCTCTCGAACCTCCTTTCTCTCTCGCACGTTGCGTCTGTCTCTCCTCACACTCTTGAACCTTCTTTCTCTTTCTCGCACAAACTCAATCAAAACGCTAAGTCCCACCCCAAATTCCACTACCTGTTGGCTAATTGGTTCAGAGGGGAAACCTGTCAAATAGAATTGTGTTTAGTGTAGCAAGCTAGTAAATGTGATTCTGGTGCATTCTAACTATGTTACAAGAAATAAAACATTTAATTAAAGGAATAGCGCAAATTTGCAGCAGGGCTATATATATATATATATATATATATATATATATATATATATATATATATATATATATATATATATATATATATGGGGTTTAGGGCGTTTATGAAGCCGTGTATTGTGTGTTTTGCCCGTGGTATTTGTGATTAAATGAGGGCATTAGCACATTTAAACCTGCAGCTTTCTTTGTGTTTATGCTCTCTTCCTGGTAGAAACAGGAATGTTAAAATATTAAAATAGCAATGCTGCCCATGTCATCACACTAGTTTAGTGACAACTGTATGGGCACCTCACTCTCTGAACAAATATATTTTTCCTACAAAACAAACATGGATTTCTGCTGTGAGACTGCCAACGATATCATGAAGTATTTTCTGTACCGCAGTGTATCTTGTGACTGAGTGTTTGAAGTTATAACTCCAGAAAGTTTCTTTAGTATACTGTGTACTGTATCCTGAGCTGTGTTCTCTCTCCTCAGACCCCACCTCGCCTGTGAGTGCTGCTGGCAAAGCCTCTTCATACAGACAGCCTGCACTGGTCCTCCTCATCCTGTGCTGTCTCTTACTGGCTGCCATCATCTCCCTCGCTGTCCATCGTGAGTATTCACACACTGCTGTTTGTTAGCAGGGTTTCAAATCGCTTGTGTCATATTCTCTAACTTAATCCTCACCTCACAATGGGACCATTTCACAAACAGCTGATTAAAAGTCCAAGTTGATTAATTTAATGAAGTTTGCCATTCAGTTTTATTCTCCTTTGGTTGATTCAATACATTTTAAAGTCCATGAAACTGCTCTAAACTGATGTTGGGTTCTTCAATGTAACTCAAGGAATGTGTCATGAATATCAAACTTTAATTCACATAAATGGACTTGTGCAAAGATCATTCAGATACCAGTTTCCCATGCCAGGCATGTGAAGCATGGACAGCGAATATCACTGCATTTCAGAGTCAGATTTACTGAACTGATTAATCAGCTTTAAACATGGACAGAACAAGCTGGTTGAGTGCATTCGACTGAACAAAACTGTAATTCACTCTTATCTGTTTGCTTTTCTCAGATTTCAAAACTAAAGAAGACCCTGAGAAATACACCAGCCTGTCCACAAATTATACATCATTATTGAATCAGCTCCAGGACTTGAGCAGTGACTACAGCAACCTCAACAAGAATCATTCTGAGCTGCAGAGTAACAACAGAAACCTGTCTGAAACTCATTCTGAGCTGCAGAGTAACTATAGCAAGCTCTCTGGATCTCATTCTAATCTGCAGAATAACTATAGTAGGCTCAATGAAACTCATTCTGAGCTGCAGAGTAACTATAGCAGGCTCAATGAAACTCATTCTGAGCTGCAGAGTAACTATAGCAGGCTTTTACAAAATCAGAGCCAGCTACTAGATGAGAAAAACAGACTCCAAAAAGAAAATTCAGAATTGAAAAAGAACAATAATGAGCTTTCTGTGAAATCATCAATCTTGGATAAATTGGATAAATACTGTCCTCTCAAAGAAGGCTCTTCAAAGGGTGAGTTGTGAATTCTGGATGGACAGTTATTATTTGTTTATTTAGCAGACACCTTTATCCAAGGTGACTTACAGAGACTAGGGTGTGTGAACTATGCATCAGCTGCAGAGTCACTTACAACTACGTCACACGCACCAAAGACGGAACACAAGGAGGTTAAGTGACTTGCTCAGGGTCACACAATGAGTCAGTGGCTGAGGTGGGATTTGAACCGGGACCTCCTGGTTACAATCCCTTTCTTTAACCACTGGACCACACAGCCTCTGAGAGAGAGACTTTGACTTTTTAAAAAAACTTTATTCAATAAATTAATTTTGCATTACATATTTAATGTATATTCCTGTATGTAGATATACAGTGAAACTTTTTTTTTTAAATAAAATAAATATAATTTGAATCACACAAACAACTGCAACTCCCCTTCTTCCCCCAATGCACACAGTCCCTCACTCACACACCAGCGCTGTTCAAACATCAGAAGATCACGGATCAAAGAACAGTATGTAAAATCAATCTTAATCCTGGCCTTTAACAGCAACCTAAGCATCATATTAGCATCAGTTGAACCACAGTTCTGCAGCTTACTTTGTCCAAATATAATATTAATTCAAAAGCATTTAAATCTTTCTTGCCTACTATAAGGGCAATTAAAAATAAACTGTTTCTTTGTAAAAGTCACATTAAAAGAGTACAGTAATTGTGCAATAAAAGCAAACAATAAATCAAGCCAACTATAGTCGGCAAATAAGTGGAATACAGTCTCTCCACAGCTGTGGGGTCAACATGCTGAACATAACGCCCCGTGGCGATGATGCACTGCAGGATGCGCCACAGCAGATCCCCTGAACGCTTGGGCAGGGGCGGTTTGTACAAAGTCCTGCATATCGGAACAGTATCATTAGCTCAGTTCATATGGTCCAACTACTTAACATCAGACAGAGTCCACAGGGCACGCGCATGGCACACCTTCACACAAAGCTGGTACATTTGTTTTTTCTCAATAGAGTTTGCAGAACAATTCTGCAGAGTGCCAGTGCAGCACCAGTCAATCTTTTATCTGGGGGACAGCTTGGGCAGATGTTCGAGTAGGAGGGCAGTCACAATGCTCTGCCATAAACAATTGAATATAAAAGGATACCTCTTCTCTGTGCTCCAAGTTAAAAAATAACTTTGTAGGGGCATCCATATCTCTAAATTGAAGGAATCTTGATCGAATTAAAGAGCCCTGCACTCTCTCCTTCAGCAGACAGCTCAGCACCTCCTTCTTCTCCCTCAGAAACTGGAGGGTGTTTTCATTGCTTTCCACACTGATACTTTGCTCAAGACTTACAATCTCTCTCTCTCCAGCTCTCCTACTGTCTGATTTAATAATGTGGTTGAATTATTTGTATACTGCTGGCAAAAGATTTTTATTTGGACTTTGCCAATGTCCCAGCACTGCCTCAGACTGTCAAACCTCCACCTCTGCTGCCTCCAAGAATTCCCAAAAACTTTAACTAACTTTTTAAAAACCGAGCCTTCCAATAATTTAATATTAAAATGCCAAAAGCACGATGAATGGGCAGCAGCGGGTAAACAGACAGTGAATAGCACACAGTGGTGATCTGAGATCATAGTGGGAACAATGTCACTTTCTACAACCTGATTAAGATGTTTCTTTGAGCAGTATAGCCTGTCTAATCTTGCTTTTGATATCTGATTAACATTCATTTTTATCCATATATATTGTTTGAGGCTGGGGTTAAGATTCCTTCAAACATCAACCAGATCATTAAACATTAAAATATTGAACAGTTCTTTGAGGACTGGGGCTGTGGCTCTCCATGATTCCTATCTAATGTGAAATCATCAGTGTTAAAATCACCACCGACTAAAATCATATGATTCTGACTACATTGCGATACTACTTGATTTAGTTTATTAAAAAAAAGAAACTATATCTTCATTTGGTGCATATATATTAATAAAGATAATATCTGAGCCCATAAAATGTGCTTCAATTTATAAAAGCCACCCTTTAACTTCTTCACTGACCCATAAAATTGTTATGTTCAATCCTGATGCAAATAATACTGCTGCCCCAGCACTGACATTTGAGCCGTGACTAGAAACCCTGCCCTCTTTCCATTCACTCAGCCACTCACTCTCATTCACACAGTCAGTGTCGCCTCTTGCAAAAACACAACATTCGCCGCTTTAAAAAATTAAAACTCCTACCAAAATTTATATTAAGAGTTGCTACTTTAATTTTCTCGTATCCAGGCCGCAGCACTCCCCCTCACTCAGGCTAGGGAAACCCTTCAATACACACTCGTCTACTCCTGGTCGCACTTCTCAGCCCATACAGCTCGGAGTAAAGTCCACTCTTGCCCCTAGATCTCCTCGGGGCTGGAGACCTCTCCCCGGGCAGCCTCAGTAACAGCATCTGCTTGTGTTCAGATACCTTC
>JAGXEW010001286.1:0-23939 GCA_030684275.1 Acipenser oxyrinchus oxyrinchus | reverse complement strand
TATATATATATATATATATATATATATATATATATATATATATATATATATATATATATATATATATATATTACTGTTGTTAAGCGTTTTAGAAGAACACATCTTGTTTTAAGAACCCTTTACAATCACGCATTTTACAGCCTGGTGTTTCAATGACCCGATTAGCACTAATCTGGGTTTGCCTTACCTAAGGCAACAACAGACAGTTCACATTTCGTGCTATTTGAAGGTCTGTAAAACCAGCCATTATTGGTTTACCCTTACAAAGCAAGGGATAACTAGCTGTTCATAGTTTCATAACAGCAGAGTAAAAAAAAAGTGTGGCTTTTTCTGTACAGCCATATGATATTGTGAGTATTTGTGAGGCGGAGGGTCCCTGATGTCATGGAACCTTTAAAGAATAACTTGGCATGGCTATGAAATATTACAGTACTGAACTAATGGATTCTTCTTGTTGTTTCGATCCACTTTGTATGTTGGTTTCCATTTCAGTCTCCACATCCTGGTGACTTGTGTAAAACTCATAAGTTTAAAGCACCCTTGTATCCTCAATAGAGCTCTAAGAAGCATGTCTGAACTGTGAGTACAGCTGGTACACCACAGTGCAAATACTACACTAAAGCTGGTACACCACAGTGTAAATACTGCATACTAATGAGTTAAGAGTTTTTGCAAATACAGGGAGTGAAAGTTAGCCCCTTTTTTTTTTTTTTTTTTTTAACACACCTGAATCTTCCCCGGAGTCATTGTCCTCATCACTCTCTCCCTCTCCATCCTCATCGCTCATATCCGACAGATCCTTCAGGAAATCATCATCCTCGGACACTCCCTTCTTCTTTCCTGTCTTTTCCTTGCCTGTTGTAAATCAAACACAAGGATAATCCACTACATTTGCTACCTTTTATATTCCCTTTGGAGCACAAAGAACACATTCTAGAACTTGGAACACATACACTCAGAAAATGGAAAACAGATTTTTTTTTTTCTTCCCGAGAATTTCATACAATAATACTGCTATCCAGATCAATCTACTAGTCAAGATGCTAAATAATGAGTCTGTTTCAAAGTTGTTTATATATTTAAAAAAAAAAAAAAATCACTTGTAAGCAGAAACGCTTTTAAGATTATTCATTCAGGTTTTCAAAATGAACCAACACTCAAATCTCCCACACAACAACAAACAGCATGAAGCACACCTTTATTTATTCGACAGTGCAGAGTTCCCTTGTTATTCCACAATCAGACTTCTACAGTAAAGTACATGTAGACTTTGAATAGAAACTACTACAAAAAAAAGAAACTTAATAACAATTCAGAAAGTTATTATCCTGAAATCTCTTAATGTAACAGGTCTAAAATTATGAAGGAGTTTCTTTTTAGGGCACTTTGATCTATTCTAAAAGTACAGCCACTCTACTCGAGGTCTATGGTTTAGTTTTTTCCTTTATCATAGACATGCCTAAACCACCTCCTCATATGTTGCTATTGGATGCGATTCCCCTCCCAGACTCAAATGCTTTCAAGTTTCTAACATCAGATGTTATTCTTCGAAAACACCGAAGGAAGTTAAAAACTGTGCATCTGACGGTTTTGATCTCTCAAAACATTTTGTCAGAATCCTGCGGTGCATGCTCTGTTGATTGGCTGGGATCCCAGAGGAGTTGCCTTTTGGTAAACATTAGAGGAAAGAGGCTTTTCTAAGGTGTGTGAAAGTAGCATCCTGTGTGTTGGCTCTCAACAGCCCTGCCACTCCTCCTGGTACGAGAATTGGACGCTCGTTATCAGCAGCCTCTCACAGCCTGGAGAGCTTTCCTCTCCGGCACATTAGTGCAATGCTGCTGACAGGTTCCTGACATCTTTAAGAGGAAAATGTAACAGCTGCAAGGGGGTTTATCTGGCAAGAGCATGTGCCGACTGGCTTAAAGGCAAAGGTGTTCTCATGGCTGATGTGTTCTATGAGAAACTACATTATCCACAATGTGACTTGCAATCTATAATATGCCATTTCCTTAAAATATTTCTGCCACTGATTTATGAATTGCACGGTTCAGTTAGAAGGTATGCAACATCCGTTCTAATACAGTACTGTAGCACAATAATGCAATTACCCCCAGAAAAATTACAAGAAATTTGATATCAGAGGCAAACCCCTGGTCTCCTTTGAGAATGCTAAACTGGATTTTACATTCAAATCTAAGATGTCTGTTCTAAAGGATGAGTACACCGCCCTCCATACAAATGAAACAACAATAATGGTTTACTACCTCCGAAGTCTGATTTATGGTTTGATATTAAAACTTACAAAGCTCAGACCTCAACACAAACTAACATTTTGTCAGCTGCAACGTTCTAGCTCTCAGCCAGAAAAGCATACAACATATTTCCTTAAATATAGTTATAGCCCAGGGCTGCACTGTCCCTTAAATTACAGACAATAAATAATACTATTTATATTGCAAAACAAAAAACAAATCTTTCACTGGTCCAACAACACCATCCTCGCGTTCTGGGATGATTGCTCCATTTAAAAACCACTTCAGTTTTATTGTCCTCAATTTAATTATAAGAATGTGAACTGCCAGCTTTGATATAGAATATGGTGCACATAGGTGAATACAATCTAATTAGCCCATTTCAGGTAAATCCTCACTGAGAAAACACTAAAGCAACATAAAGACAATCCGTGCTGGGGGAAAAAAAATAGGAGTCCACTGTTGGAAAAAAAAATGACAGTCTGACCCTGAAACTAAGATTAGAGAACTACTGGTATGTTTTGAGGGGCATGCAGAAAATTCTAGATATTTTGGCACACCCTTAATAAGACACATTAGAATTCTCTTTAATAATAATAATAATAATAATAATAATAATAATAATAAAGCAGCATCTGTTATATTGTTATGTGCATTACCTATAAACAAATATGGTAAATAAATCACGATAATGAACATTAGGATTAAATAATTAGGTGACCTATATCAACTGTCAAGAAATTAGTTTCCAGAAAAATGTCAGTAATACTCATGATGAATGCGTTTCACTACATGCAGTACAACGCTGCTTTCTTTACACAGTCAATCTCTGCTTTTGAAATACGTTTTATGTTGTTTAAAATCTAACATTTTTAAAGGACATTCGCATTCTGTTTTCTAGTTCCTGGGTTTGTTTCGCAGCTCACAGATACTATAAGCCATCGCAGAGCAGCTCTCATTTTTATTTTACTTATCAGGAGGGTTTTCAGACTATGCAGCAAAATCAGATGCTCTGGTTCTTTCAATATTTCAAGCGCAGTGGTTTGGTATGTAGAAACAATGCCCAACATCTCAAAGTTCCCCTCTTTCCACACAGCTGAATATCTCAACACTCCCTTTAGACGCGTCTCTACCAGAGAATATCTTCTTGCTTTCCCTCCTAACTTCGTACCACACAGAATCCCTAATTATTAGCTGCCGCCCCCACAAACCGGAGAGCCCAAATCAGAAGTTCTGCAAGCTCTCACCAGGCGACGGCTACATGAAAGCCTTAATTGTTTTCAGAGCTTCGCTGGAACATTTCCGTATGGCAGTTTGCTGTTCTCAGACAGGGGTCTGGACAGCGGTTGAGAAGCAAAGTCTGCCCAAACCCGCATGAAAACAGGACGGACGGGTTCACTGGTAAACAGAGTATGGAAAAACAACTCCAACTCCTTTCCTTGCCTGTCTGCTTGCTCTCTCCCTCCCTCCCTCCCTGCGGTATCTATGACAACTATTTGATCAGCCTACCACCTACTGGCGCTCAAGCGGTTGCCAAGACGGAGGGTGCTATGGATCACAGAGAGGGGGAAGCAAATCCATTAAATTCCGTGCAGCAGGAGTGGAGCACGGGCGCGTAGATCTTTCCGAGCCAACTGTTTTGAATTATGAACCCCACAGGGATCCAAGCCTACAAAAGAAAAGAGCTTCCTGTGAAAGCAAGGGCTGGAGTGAGTGAGTGTCTGAGCGTTAGCGGGGACTTCAGAGAATGGTTACCAGATGCAAAAGAGGGAGAAGCACAAACACTGGCAGGGGTCTGTGCCCTGTACATGACCCTGCAGAGCACAGACCTTCCGGAGCAGGGTTAAAGACTGGAAAACCTTATTATGCCGACGTTTACAAATGACAGACGCACCAAGGAGTAACGTTTTTTTTTTTTACTTTCTAAATTGTGATTTTAAAGTGTTATTCAACAATAAAAGCTTTGTAATATATGTATTAAAATACATTTCATGAGACACAACCCCAAAAACTATAGTTTTAATTTGGCTGAACTTACAACAGCACAGTGCAGGTTATTATTGTGAACTGAATGTGAAGCAAAACCTACTTAGCAGACCGTACTGTTATCTACATGATATCCGAAAGCAGATAGGATTTGTACGCATTCTAGCAGGTTAACATACCGTATTTACACAAACCAAAACTACAGTTGGCTGTTAATGGGTTAAATGTTCTGTACACATTTTATGCACATGCAAGTAACTATCTTTTGAAAAAGGAGAACCATCGCCTTCTCGAAAGTACAGGTTTTCCCCGCATAATTACCTCCCAATAAAGTTTAAATTTGAATTGCATTAAATCTCACACTTCAAAGCTGTTGCTTGAGTTCTGGTAAATCTGCAGTATGAGTTACAGCCCCTAGTGGCCATCCACGAGACAACAACCTGTAACCTGCATCTAAAGTTCCTGTAACTCAGATGGCCTCCTATTTAAAGTCTACGGTCAACTGTAAAAACGTGTTTACAACACAGCATGACTCCAAACAAAAGGAAGGCTAAGCCTGGCCTTATGTGACAGATAGAGAACATGTGCATCAAATAGACCAGAAAGAAAGCTCAATGTTGACTGTTTCCCTCGTGCAGGTATCCCGTGTGTACAAATGCTGCCATTTCAAAGAATTATCAACACACTACAAAACTCTTGAAACTAATTCTAAGGATTTTGAACAAGGTATCGAGCACCTTGCTAGCTGTGTAAATAAGCAGCTTTTACTTTTAAAAGAAGTTGGGTTAGTTATTCTTTTACCTTTGTGTCTGACTCCCCGCTTTCATCCTCAGAGGCACTGTCTGATTCAAAGAGATCCTTAAATTCTTTTTGTCTCCTTCTTTACTTTCCTGCATCTTCTTGCGTTTGATCTCCGGTAATTCCAGGTCTTCCATCTTAAAGAGAGAAAAGACGCCTGTTTATTCCCTCACGGACTCCATTCATATTTTCAAAGAAAATACCCTGGCACTGCATTAATGCACACAAATAGAATTCAGATAAGGTCCCTTCAACAGTGTTTATATTCCATACTTATTTGTGATGTTGTTATGCTGGAGTCACAAATCTACATGCAGTCCAAACTAGGAATGTGCAACAATCCTAAATGGCTTTTTAAAAATTTTTACACTGCACAAATGGAAATAGCACACAGTGCCACGGTGGCCAAATGTTGTAACTGCTGCAAGGAAAGGAAAAATCATGTTCTAATTACCAGCACACCCCTAGTATTGCGGGATGCAATAGAGGAAACATTCATCTTCAAAAGTTCCTAAAACAACGCCAAAACATTGTAATTAAGCCTAGACACAGACCCAGATGAAATCTAATAAGTACCAGCTCTTTGCCGGAAATCTCCAGCTGAATCTCCTTCTCTCTCAGCTTCTTCCAGTGGCTGTAGTACTTGGTCAAGGGGTACCTTCCTCTGTCGTCAGTTTCTCCCACGCTTCCTGAAGCCACAAAGCAGAAGCATCATATGCATGTGAAATGCAGACCTTTAGCCAGTGTTTAAACAGTAATAGGCTGATTCAATATTATTCAAAAAGTATTTTCTTAATGTTGTACACGTTGATTTATACAGGTAAAACTGGTAACAGCCCTCAGTCCGAGGGCTGCTTGTGATAGGTGTTCTGAATTGTGTGAAAACGAAAAGCGTTTTAACATGTTCATTCTTGAAGTTTAAAGGTTTAAGAAATTAAAAGGATACAACGCCCTAGTAGTACCAAAAGTTTGCTCCTGCCTAAACAAGAATACAGTGTTAGTCTAGTGTCTAATCTGTACAGAGCCCTTGGCTGCAGCTGCTGCTTGCAAATGGAGCGGGAAAACAAAAGACAACAAATATCAAAGACAATACATCAATTATGACCCGACAACACTGGAGATGATGCATCAGCTATGCATTTTAACATGAGTTTAATGGTGTGGCATGCAGGTCTTTGTTCTCTGCAACACTAAATATGAGTATCTTTACCCTCATTTAAAAAACGAGGCAGACAGGTTGCAAGACAGGTTGACGTTTCAAAGAATAATTCTTCTTTCTGACAAAGAAAATAATGCTGACATGTGCAGGGATTTGGGTGTGTGTTATTGCAGTAAGAGGCAAAATCATCGCACAGTAAAGTCATTGTTCATAAAACAACACTTCTAATATTCCTGCCACAACACTGTCAAAGCCGTTAGTACGGTTTTCTACAGACATATCAATGCCACCTTCAAAATCCCTATCGACTGTACCAATTTTAACTAGCTCTAAACTGTCAGAATTACCAAATTAAATGTTGAAATGCAGCCATCTCAGATTTTGAAAACTTAAACCAACACTATGAAATATCAATATGCAGATAAAAGTAGCAATTTTGAAAATGTACATTGGCTGTTCTGCTGCACCTAATACCGGACTGAATTATCTACAGGCTAGTGCTACTTTGGCATTAAATAACCACTGACTCGAACATGAAACTGATGCTTGTGTGGTCCCAAAGCTTTAAAATGATTTTCTCTTACCTTCCAGGCACTAATTGCAATTATTAAAACTACGGTCTGCAATTCTACCAACTGCAACTCTGAATCAGAAGAACTCGGCTAAATGGAATAGGAATAAAAAAAAAAGTGAGAAGAAAAATCTCTTTCCCCTACAGGCTTCCGTTGAGGGTATTGATCGGGTCAAACAAGATTACCTGACCTCGAAATCCAATAAACGGTAATAGATTGCCGCTTCAGTCGCCAGTTATCTAAACTTATTTATAACAATTTACTGTGCGGTTACAAAAAAGAAAAAAAGAAATGTTTTCTGAAGCAGCCGATCCTTAAAGAGAAACACACCACGCCGACTTTCACCGAGAGAATACTAGGAATGACTAATAAATGTTTGCTTTCCTTTTTTACAAATCAATTTAAACCCAGGAGTAGCTAGGCTATTGTTTTTAGCAGGAGCTCAATTTTTTTTTTTTTTTAACCCTTTCATGCATGGTGACTTCATATGGGGACTGATTTAAAAAAACAAAAAAAACCCCACAATCTTCTAGTCTAGGGGCATATGAAAGACACAAATGCATGATGACCTAATACGAGGATGCCATCACCCCCCCATATAAAGTAATGGAAATTTTTTAAAACAATTTTCAATGAAAAATATTGTCCAAAACTACTTTTTTTTTCAGCTATTTTCAACATTTCATACATGAAAGGGTTTTTAAAGGGTTAACTTTAAACAAGAGTCCATTTTCATCTCATTCCATCTTAATATTCCATGACCTGACAATGGTGACCCGAACCGACTGGCTCTCGCGATGACTGTAGCTGCAGCAAGTTCACCCACATACAGCACCTCACCAGCACCATACATATCCATGATCAAACTATACCCTCTTCAACAGAACATCCCCTACTGGAACAATGAAGCCAACAGGACCAGGATGATCCAAACTGCAAGTTCAGACCCTGACGCTCTGTGTGTGTGTGTGTGTGTGTGTGTGTGTGTGATAAACAGCAGTTTCACAAATTATTTCTATGTATCACTCTGCTAAATCCAGTTACAGAAGCCCCTGTCATATCCGACTGAATTAGTTCCAGGGTCCACCGGATATGTGAAAATACTGAATCTCAAGAGGTGGTCGTTATACCACGTTGTAGTTGCTTTTTAACTATTGAGCCACTATACCGGTCGTGTACTGTCTTGCGTGGCTGCACTCAAGGCATAAAGAGAATATAACAGAGAGAGTTCTCTCATTTACAGGCTTGCAACGGTAAACCGTTTTAGGGTTATCATCTCAAACATTGCTTGAGCTTGCCTTGTATGATCTTCCATTAAAGCATGTATGCAAACGGAATTCATCTACAGTGCTTTCCACTTTAGAAAAGATTCATCTTGGCTTATATGACTGGCTTCTGTTTCAATAACAGCAACGCTGGGGCAAGGTCTCGTTTAAATTCCCATTTTCAACAAGCATCTAACAAAATGTTTGCAAAACTTACACAGTTGATAATTGGTCCATATCGTTAATTATAAACACTTGGAGGTGGGGGTTTTGATGCAATGTTAAGGGGAACAAGTGTGTCCTTACAACTGTGTAGATTACAATCGGTGACGACAAGGTTAGCCTGTAGCTAAAACGGAAAGACACAGCTAAACAGACTGAAGGATATCTCATCCTATTTGTAAACCTCGCAAGACACAAAAGGACCTGGTGCCGAGCTGTCTATGAGCAGTGCATGACACACCTTCAAAGATTTAGATTACACAAAAAGCCCTTTTAATTCCATTTTAAATATTTATTAATGCACTAATCCTAATAGGATCAGGGTTTAAGATCTCCAATGAAACCTGGCATGAAGTCGTTGCAAATGCAACTGCGGCTGTTTTCAAGTGTAACTCAAGTCCAGCTAGGAGCAGCGGCTGACTGTAATCCTCTAAATGTAGCAGGTCGCTGAAACCTTTTACATCAGTATTACTGTCAGGCCAAAGAAATAAATATCAGGACGGATCCACTTTAGTCTGAACTAGGACACGGATCACTGCGACTTGCTCCAAATTCTTAATTTTTAATTTTGATATACCAGTATATATATATATTTCAAAATCTGTTTTTAACTGTGGAGCTTATTGATTTTTTTATTTTTCAAAAATTAGGACTGAAGTATGCTATATGCAGTAAAACATATGGCAGCTGCTACCACTATAACCTCTAACTTTATGTTTAATAAAATAATGTCCATAGACAGTATGACTGATCTTACTTTCAACATGCATAAGTGCACCCTTCATAGGAAACTCACAGTGGGATGTTGCAGAGAGTTCAAAGTGTTTTGCTTGTGTTTTAACCCACGGAAGCAGATGCGTAAAAACAGGTGGTCAGCATTTGATTATGATGTCTGAGTACCGTGAGCTCAGCTGGTCTCAGACACATTTTCCAAGAGGGGGTGGGAGGAGGGCGGGGAGTCAGGACCGCCTGACATCTGTAGAGGAAACCATGACTGTCTGTGAGAACCATGAACTGGACAATGGAAACCATGTCAATTACAGGGGTTTTCCTGCACTTTATTTCCTTCTTAAGACTTCATACTGCAAGCCTCTGTACTAAAGGGAAAACTATGTAACTAAGTCAACAAACACTTTGACCAGCGCCTCTGTTACAGTGATACACTCTTAGGAGTTATGGATGCTTGAGGATTATTGTTTGTTAAATCCCTGTTGCAAGCAAACAACAATGGAACACTGACGCGGTTTTTCTGCGAGATGTTTTTGGTCCTTTTTCCAATATACCGATCTGTTTAAGCATGTATTTGCGGTTTGTTGGTCAATGTAGTTGCAAGATTTTTCCTTTCCAAGTTGTGGCATCACAGTTTGAAGCCAGAGAGAGATGAAACATGAAGACACCACAACATACAAAACACGGGGGTAACGTTCTACACAATGTTTAAACAGTCAGCCTTGCAAGCATCATGCACACTGCTCTTTGCAAGGGTTAAATCATGTTCTAATGTCCTCCCCTAAGGGAGCCTCTGCGGCTGCAGACCGCCTGACTTTCCAGAAAGGAGAACAATGTCAGACTCACCACAGCCACCCGGTCAGCCACACTGAACGTGGCTTTCTGTCGCCTGCTCGTGATGTGGGTAGAGTTTTCCTGTATTTTGTCCAGCAGCTGCCGGATCTGCTTGCAGTAATTGGCCACTTTGCATTCCTTCAGGAAAGCTTTCAGCTGCAGCAGGGGAGAGAAAGAGAGACGGAAAGAAAGAAGAAAGACGGTAGTTAGTGTAAAGGTTTACTTTCCTTTAATAATTAATGTGCAGAACACATATAAGGTTTCCTCCGAAATGACTTGTCACCTTTAAACCTTGCTTGCCCTTTTTCGTATGGACTGTGAAGGGTACCTGCAGCGATTGCAGGTACTGATTTCCCATATCTAATGCTGGCAAGTGAACAAACACCTAATTTACTTCCAATTTTCATTGCATAATTAAAATAAAGCACTGCAGTTGCTGTAGCATTATTGTGGAATCGTAACTGAGGGTGATAAATGCTTTCACCATTACCTCAGTCATTAACCTGCCTCTCATGTATATAACATTGTGATGCAGTGGAATCGGCCATCCTTGGTTTGATATAGATATAGATTATTATATATATATATATATATATTATATATATATATATATATATATATATATATATATATAGATATATATTCAAAACCGACAGTATTCCAAGTTACCCGTTCATTTTTCACTACTAGAAAGAGCTTTCAATTTATCAGAAAGAATCCTAAAACTAAGCTGAAGTGGCATATTAATATCAGCTTACAGCATTACCTTTCATTTTGACAAGGTCTAAAAGATAAATTAGCCACGTTATATTTTTTAATCAAAATTTCAAAAAGGGTGACAATTTTGATCACATTTTGTAAAGTCACAACAAAAAACTTTTTATTTATTTTTTTTTTAAATTTCAGAATAAAACCATAAAACCGTATTCAAAGCATTTAAAAACAAACAGTCCTGTCAGTAACCGGCCCAGTGACCAAATAAATTTATACCCTTGCGGTCTCTAGATGATATCATTTCCCAGAAAACTTGGTCACAACCCTGTTCCCTGCAATCTGAACATTTGAATAACGGGTTACTTAGAAAAATGTATTGTGTTTACTTATTTCAATACTCAACCAGGGAATGCATCATTATTTGCATGTGTTTGCTGCGTTTACAGTAAACACATCAACAACCATTAACTGGAACTTAAAAAGAAAAGAAAAGAAATCATCATTCCACACCACACTAGTTTAAGCAAAAAAAAAAACACAAGTGGGAACCAAAAGCTGTTTTGTACAGTGTGCAAGAAATGCAGTTACCAATCATTGAGGCATCCTGGGGCAACTATTTGCAACAAAATTTGTTAGACTGTATCATGATCCTGGGTATGAGAATCATGGTGATATATATATATACAGAAGATATAAATCATTTTCTGACGCTGTTCATCTGAAATGCAAAGATAACATTGGCCTGCCGTGTTTACTGACCTGGATTCACACCTTTTTTCTTTTCACTTTCATCTTATTTGAAAAACAAACTAGAATGCATCCATTGAATGGATGGCGAGGGTGTAAAGACCAGGCTGTGAAACCACAAACGAGTCTCTTTCACTCTCAAAGCTTTAAGGGCACAAGCCAACTAGCTGAACCACGGCACGATAACCATGCTTCTGTTCAGTATATACTGTACTGTACAGCGGCACCAAAAGGAATTTAATACATCTCTGAATAATAGCTTCAGATACTTCATTAGCCTTGTCAGGGAGTGAGCGAATCAAACCAACACCTGAACAGTATCCCCCTTTAATGAGTGATTCTAATGGGAATAAAGCACTGACCCCCTAAGAGCACTGCATATAAATATATGTAATTGAACTTCACTGATAGAATCACAGAACAAAACTGTATGCCAGATGTGAAAACACTATCTCAAAGTAAGAGAACTGTTTCATTAATGCAGCAAGAGGGTAAAAATCTGTGCCAGTGAAGAGGTTGGTTTTATTAGACCCCTATAAAGACCTTGACAGGGCTTTCAATTAGTTTTGAAGTATGTGGCACTTGCAAGGAGTCTGGCGCACCACGTCATCGAGGCGTAGTGGCGAGGGGAAGAGTATGGGAGGGGTGAATTCTGGCACATTTTGCATGGTTTAAGCATGTGCTAGACTAGTAGTGGTCTACTTCTAGTGGCTGATAAAGTATTTCATTCGTGCAATGAAAGGGCTTTATTTCAGCACTGCTCAAAGCAAAGCAAGATAAACACAAAGAAAATGTTACTTTTGGAGCACCAAGGCCCCTGCAATACAAGACTGGCTGAAAAGAAAACGGGTATTTGCTAAGAAAATCGCTGGAATAGTCTGATGCAAAATATTCTTTCACTCAACTTAAATATTTCTCGACTGCTTTAAATCACACAAGATATAGAGTAGTGTGCACAGCTTTGGGACCACCACACTAAAATGACCTTTGGAAGCTATAAACAAACTGGAATGTAAGCAAAGTCTGCATTCTAAAGACGTTGAGTGCACAGATAGCTGGACTATGGAAGAATGCAGTAAACATCCATATATAATCAACACTAGTTTAAATATTGTCTGTCAGAGATTATCCTTTCTATTTCATGTATTATCTTTTGAACACTGAAGCTATTCATAAATAGTACTATCGTAAAATACTGGATTACGGTATTAATGAAAAGTATGTACATTTAACACAAACTGCGGCAGATGTTTACACATCTTAACTGAAGGTACATGCCACAAATACCTTTTTTTCATGACGTGTACTGTCAAGATTTTTAAATATACTTAAAAGTAAAAATAATGCATTTATGTTTGTGTGTATAACGCATCGAATATTTAAAAACATTAACCTCAAAAAATAAGTTTTCATAACAAAGATAAATCTATGGTACTACTAGAGCCGCCTGTCTGCCCCAGACTTATTTTTTAAAGTTTGGCACGCTGTCTCTACAAACTCTTCTTTCTCCTCCTCAGATCTCCCTCTCCCATTTGTCTTCTGCCATCAGCTGACAAGGGCTCAGCTGATATTTCAGCATGCCTTTCTTTTTAAAGGACACAGCCTCCATATGTGACATAACTCCAGCAGTATCTCAGAACAAAAGCAATGCTTTTTGTTGTGGTACATATGTATTGCTGCTATGTACTATATATCGCCCTACGCTAATACCGAAAATAATAATATTTTTGAATACAAGTAACCGCCACAAATATCGCTTTTAGACGATGGATCGCGCCAGTCGCCGGCTTACTTTGAAAACACTGCTTGACCTAAAGAATCATAGAATACAGCTGTGAACTAGATATGAAAACATCTCAGAGTCTGGTCTTATCTAGAAACTTAAAAGTCACACGTCCACAATATGGCAGCCACCCTGGGTAATGGGTTAAAAGAAGAGTGCTATTACATTTTGTCCAGGAAGTTTCCATAGGATTGAATACTGAAAGCAGCAGTATGAATCTCCTCGGGTGCTTAATTATTTCATTGCAAGCGGCACAGCACTTTTATAAATTTGAAGTAATGCTAAAAACTAGTTACCACAGCCCAGGTCCTCCCACATTATATATACCAGTGCATGCTGAGGCCATGCTCTAGACCTTTTCCATTGTCCCAAACCACAGTCAATATCCTATTCATTTGCCTCGGAGCTCCACCTGAAGAGCTTATTTGTGGGTCTGCAGTCAGCAGCACTTTTGCATAAAACCATAGAATCTAAAAAAATCAGGGCTTCCCATTCTGATGGCTCACTGAGCTCAAAGTGTGTATGTTTTTATTTAAAAGGTGTAGTATCCTGTTGAAAACTGCTCATGGGTTTATTCCTTGAATTGTTTTTTTTTATTTTCTGGCTTTAAGAGACCACTGTTGCTAAACACGACTCTGTACAGCCCTGACCATTAACTTAGATGGGGACTTTGGCCAGTTGCATTTCCCCTTAGTTTTCTTCCCCTTAAGTGTTTCTTGAGTTTACGGGTGCTGCAGAAAACTGCTTAACACATTTAAGTCTACCGTAGTTAAGGGAAAATGTATCCGTGACCTTAAACTTAATACTTAAAAATGTTTTATGCAACCAGCCCTTGGTCTATAAAAAAGAAAGAATGATACTAACAATAAACGATGAGCCTTGAAAAGGTTCAAAAGTACATGTAAAACCAAACAACAATGGCCAAAAGAATGACATTTTAGACAGAAAAACAAATGAAGACTCCTATTGCATAGCAGTTTAACCCATTCCAGGTTTTACTATGAGCTTGAAAAGCAACCGTGTATACGTTAGGTAACAAGCTCAGGTGTGTCTTATTAAATTTATAGTAAAGCCAGGAATGGATCAAAGTGCTATGTAACAGGAGACTCATTTCCATCCTGGAATCTCAATATAAGAGGAACCACTCTGAAAGCCACTGGAAAGGGAGAATGTTCAGATTACAGTATTATGCTTTCAAAAGTAACTAGCCTGTTAAGGCACAGCCTCAGACAAGGGTGATGTGAGGGAGAGCCAATTCATTTCTCACGATGTAGACCCTTGATGTGGGCATGCAATACATTCTAAACGCTTAAAAACTTCCTTAGAAACTGCACTTATTCACATGGTTACTCATGACCCAACCGCACAGGTGATGCCCACACTGTTTGTATGAGAGCAGTCAAGCACAACATGCAAACACAATTAATCCAACATTTCTTAAGGAGACGTGGATGGGGGAACATTATTTGAGGATTACTTCTATAAACCCAGACAGTCACCTGTATAATCTGAATAGCACTCATAATACCTATGCAATCTCTAACTGAAGTTTTGGTTGCAGTAAGTAACAAACACAGTAAGAAAACTTCCACAAGGTACCTTGGATTTTTTTTTTTTTAATCTGAAAATCGGATGACCTAGAAACTATGAATAAATGATGGAAAGCCAGCAGAGACACAGCTGTGTAGTTGAACTGTAAGCCTCACATATCGCTCAATAGGAACACATATGTTTGTATTTTGTTTTGGCACACAACTGAAGGATGTGGCTGTTTTAGAAACCCAACGCTGAAAAATATCTGGATCTGACTCAAGATGCAGTGTCATGAAGGGACAATATGAGACCTTACAGCAGGATGTGTTACAGCTTGGAGTCAAAAGCACAGGATGGGAGTCCCAGCGGCAACTATAGCTATGGTCAAAAGTTTTGCATCATCTAGAATTTCAGGATGGGGACATAATTAAAAATAAAACTATATGAACATAATTTAGATATTTTATTTAAACACCATGTAAATCAAATAAACTATAAAATTATACCACAAAAGTCTACCGGAAGCCATAATAGTAATACAGTATTTCCTGTTAGATTTCGAAATGTCACATTTGTCAGTTTTTCGTTAAGTAAAGTACGTGTAAATTCAATATGTTACACGTAACATTATTCAGCAGATTTCATTCGACTTTATGAAGCAACACTAGTTAATTCTATAGGGTGATGCAAAACTTTTGGTCTTCGCTGTACAATCAACAAATTGAAAGCAGAAACACTTTTAATGGAGTGTGTGAAAACATGTAAAGGATGAAAATGTAGCCCTCTGATGGGATCCTTTCTTTACCTAAAGATTTCATTAACAGGGAGTTAGAAGGGGTTAATTCTTCATACACACAGAGAGACACGTCTCTTAGAAAACTCATCCTAAACGACAAACAAGTGACATACAGACGACCCAGGAAGTCTGAAGTATTAACCCCTAAGATCATACCAGTTTACTGGGAAACTGAAGACTTGGTTTGGTAGAATAAGTTCTGCTTCCAGCCCTCTTGTGAAAGTAGCAGCAGGAGCGTGCCTGTTTTGATCAATACGGTGGCACAGAGGCAGACAGGGGGTATCTAAACTACGGAGGAGCGTTGCGAACAGGCAGCGATAATTATATTTTAGGGCAGAGCTGATTGGGATAGTGGGTTCACTGTATAACAGCTAAAGGTAGGATACCTGAATCACAGCGGGAAGGGCGAGCTCTGGAAAGCCTATGCTGCAGGCCTGTGTGTGGAAATACTCCAGTATGAGATCATACAGCTGCTCGATAAGACCGTCCTGAAATAAGAGAGCAAACACATCAAGAATCAATTCGAAAACAGAATCGCTGAGCTCCACATCACACGTCAAACAGTACAGTAATTTAACAAAGGGCACTACAAAATAGAGATCCACTGAATTTAAAAAGGCCTGCCTGCAATGATTTTAATTTGATCTTACATACCTTTTTTTTTTTTTTTTTTTTTTTTACTTTGTTTCAATTTAATTTGTCAAATCTGTAGAATAAAGTATATTTACAAGGGCAAGACTCACACTTCATAGTGTCTGAATCATTCTGCATTTTCCTGTATTAGACAAACTCAGCCACAGAAGTTAAAAGTACAGGCGTGACTTTCTATAGATTAAAATAAAGCCTGCAATGCAATGAGACTGGTGTCTGAACATCCTTACAATTATAGGTTACCAATAGAAATGTTTTATTGTGTTTTGTTTTCAAACCAACACCAATTTCAATCGTGCATAAGCAAGCAAAACATTTTCATCAATAAAACAGTAAAAGATTCACTGAAAACCCAAAGAGAATCATTTGAATACCCTTGGCCAATCCTCTGAAAACAGGAAGCTACCGTAATGCATTAGAGTTCCGTGTTCTAATCTCCTCATCCTAGTAACTATGCACTAGGTCACAAGTCACAAGGTGACAAAGGTGTGCTTCACTTACCCTGAATGCCTTCTCCTGCAGATTTGCATTAGACAGCTTTAAGACCACAGCAAAGTTAATAGGTCTCACGCTCATGCGACCCGGCTTCTTGTTAAAATCAACTTGCTGCAAAACCTGATACAAAAAAAAAAAAAACACACATGCCTAGTGAACACAGATGCTGACAGATTAATAACAAAAAAGAAAATTGGGAGCATGGATGTATACATTAATTGTCCCATTCAAAAGTAAGCCAAAATGCTGGGAGTTATAGATTTAACAAAGAAACACATTCTGTGGGACAACTGCATCTCTATATAGGAAAGATACATCTATATACATTATACAAGTCCATTCCAGGTTAGTTTTAGTGTGGTACAATTGTGAACCAAATTAAATTACATACATATATTTTACATATATATAAAAAAGAGAGGAATCAAAGTATTCAGCAGTTTATCTCTAAGAAATGCACTGCAGTACTAGTCAAGGTATGAATATTTTTGAACACGGAGCATGCTTAGAGCAGCACTAGCTCTGCAAACGTCGGATGTGGTGTCGGGCTGCGGGAGCCGGGAGGAAGTTCGGTGTGCGTAGTGGTAACGTCTGGACTGGGTCTGATATGCTTGCAGTGTATCAAAGCAGAAGGATGCACGTTATCACCGACCCCAATGCGGAGACGAAAGAGGAAAAAAATAAACACAGTTTCTGCCACTCTAGTTTTGCGATCTCAATCTTTTTCTTTTATAAAAAAGGAAGGAAATAAGTGAAAGACAGGAGCAAATGAGTAGATGTACTGCAGAAAGGGGAGGGGGAGGCTCGAACGCTGGTTTCCAGTCCTGGGGATGTGGTTACAGAGGACGCTCACAGCAAGCGCAAACCACAAGGGCCCATTCTTCATCACAATCTGGTCAAAACAGTGCGCTGTTCTCAACCCCTGCACTGACCGCTCATGCGAGAAAGCTCCGTGTCCCTGACCCTCGCTGCTTTCCGGTGGTCTCGGCTAGTGCCGTCTCAGAGCTGCTGTTCTCACGACAGCTGTGACCGCAGATCTGATATCAGCGCTGCGAAGCACAGAGGTGCGAGTGCTTTCTTAAAGCCATGGAAAATGTTGACAGTTTGTACCCCTCACCACACCTGATAAAAGGTGTTGTTTATGCAGTCAAGACTCCAAAAACTGTGCATGAAGCATGCAACCATTTTTTTTGAACCTCAATTAAAAAAAAAAAAACATTCTGCAGCCCCATGCGGGTGTTGACAGACTATATGAATGTGGTCACACAAGCGTGTTAAATATAGAGGGCTGATAAATAAAAGTACATATTTACATTTTTATAAGTACATTTATTTTTGCTCTGGTGGGGTTTTTTTTGTTAACTTTTTGTTTTTGTTATACAAATATACTTTTGGTGTGTTTAATGCGGCCAGCTGTGTTTTACTATACAGTACTACACTGTCCTATGAGATCTTGTTAATAGCACTTATACCTAATGCAGCCTTAGAGGCAGGTACAGTTACTGAATCGAGGACATTTCTAGAAATCAATGCAATTGTGTCTAGTTTAAAAAACCACTGGATGCTGCAGTAAAGAAGCTGCTGTTCACACTGGAAGTTCACTGGGACAGTGTGGTGTAGTTAACACTATACTGCCACCAGGGGCGCCGATCGTGACGACATGCTGGGACTTGCACAATGATTATGCTGTAATTAATAATAATTGTAATAGATCTTGATGGCTACATTTTCACAAACAGTTTAGAAACTTTAACAGTCCGTCCCCTCCAACAAGAAGGCGGCTCTTGGGAGAACAGCTCCTGACAGGTGAACACAAACCATTAACAAACCCACCACGCAACGCGCTTGAGAACATCTTACCTCTAGAAGAAAGGGAACAACAGGGATGAAAGTCTTGGTGCTGTCAGACAACAGGGTCAGAGCCGAACACAGTGCATCCGGAGAGGATAATACCTTGCTGTGGGAACCAGCCTGGTTAAAAAGAAATCACAAGCAAGACAGCACGTTAGCTGTAGCGAAACTGTCTCGTGTAAACTGCCTTTATCTCAAGAGCTTCAGTAACACTAAAGCAAGGTAAAGAATTTAAACTAGGTGTATGTTAATAGTGATGTGCTTATTAATTACAAGATCTCGTGATCAGTGTTTAAAATTGTGACTACATCACGATTTTACAGAGAATATATTTTTATATTATATATATATATATATATATATATATATATATATATATATATATATATACAGTACTGTGCAAAAGTTTTAGGCAGGTGTGAAAAAATGCTGTAAAGTAAGAATGCTTTCAAAAATAGACATGTTAATAGATTATATTTATCAATTAACAAAATGCAAAGTGAGTGAACAGAAGAAAAATCTAAATCAAATCCATATTTGGTGTGACCACCCTTTGCCTTCAAAACAGCATCAAGCATCAATTCTTCTAGGTACACTTGCACACAGTTTTTGAAGGACCTCGGCAGGTAGGTTGGCCCAAACATCTTGGAGAACTAACCACAGTTCTTCTGTGGATTTAGGCAGCCTCAGTTGCTTCTCTCTCTTCATGTAATCCCAGACAGACTCGATGATGTTGAGATCAGGGCTCTGTGGGGCCATACCATCACTTCCAGGTCTCCTTGTTCTTCTTTACGCTGAAGATAGTTCTTAATGACTTTCGCTGTATGTTTGGGGTCGTTGTCATGCTGCAGAATAAATTTGGGCCCAATCAGATACCTCCCTGATGGTATTGCATGATGGATAAGTATCTGCCTGTACTTCTCAGCATTGAGGAGAACATTAATTCTGACCAAATCCCCAACTCCATTTGCAGAAATGCAGCCCCAAACTTGCAAGGAACCTCCACCATGCTTCACTGTTGCCTGCAGACACTCATTCTGTATGCGCTCCAGCACTTCGCGAACAAACTGCCTTCTGCTACAGCCAAATATTTCAAATTTTGACTCATCAGTCCAGAGCACCTGCTGCCATTTTTCTGCACCCCAGTTCCTGTGTTTTCATGCATAGTTGAGTCGCTTGGCCTTGTTTCCACGTCGGAGGTATGGCTTTTTGGCCTAAGTCTTCCATGAAGGCCACTTCTGACCAGACTTCTCCGGACAGTAGATGGGTGTACCAGGGTCCCACTGTTTTCTGACAGTTCTGAGCTGAAGGCACTGCTGGACATCTTCCGATTGCGAAGGGAAGTAAGCATGATGTGTCTTTCATCTGCTGCAGTAAGTTTCCTTGGCCGACCACTTCGCCTCACGGTCCTCAACGTTGCCCGTTTCTTTGTGCTTCTTCAAAAGGGCTTGGACAGCACATCTGGAAACCCCTGTCTGCCTTGAAATTTCTGCCTGGGAGAGACCTTGCTGATGCAGTATAACTACCTTGTGTCTTGTTACTGTGCTCAGTCTTGCCATGGTGTATGACTTTGACAGTAAACTGTCTTCAGCAACCTCACCTTGTTAGCTGAGTTTGGCTGTTCCTCACCCAGTTTTATTCCTCCTACTCAGCTGTTTCTGTTTCAGTTAATGATTGTGTTTCAACCTACATATTGAATTGATGATCATTAACACATGTTTGGTATAATTGTTTAATCATACACCTGACTATATGCCTACAAAATCCCTGACTTTGTGGAAGTGTACCTAGAAGAATTGATGCTGTTTTGAAGGCAAAGGGTGGTCACACCAACTATGGATTTGATTTAGATTTTCTTCTGTTCACTCACTTTGCATTTAGTTAATTGATAAATATAATCTATTAACATGTCTATTTTTGAAAGCATTCTTACTTTACAGCATTTTTTCACACCTGCCTAAAACTTTTGCACAGTACTGTATATATATATATATATATATATATATATATATATATATATATATATATATATATATATATATATATATATATATATATATATTCACCAACACAATGCACAGAAAACACGAATTAGAAACACAAATAGCAAAGTGGAGAATACTGCCATCTGCTGGTTCATTAACTTGTTATTTTAACATATTAAACTGGATACAGAAAAGAAAATAAAATGCAAAAAGTTACAGATTCACACCTAAAAGCTTGATAGATACACATTCAATAGGATAAATTAAATAAGATTGTCATATTCTCAAAGCTTAAACTTGTCTATGGTTACAGAAGCAAAAACAATTAGGAACATTAAGTCATCAAAACACTATTTAAACAACTCATGTGTTCAACTGAATAGAGCCATTCAAAGAACATTTTTTTTCCCCCTTCAGATCTACTTACTTGACACAGCCTACGATCACCTGAGTTAATGGGTAAATGAGTGGATCCAGGACATCGCTGGGATACAGTGTGCTCAACACTCGACACCAAAGGTACAGGCAGTGGATGTACTGCCAGTTATAAACAGACTGATACGTCTCCTGCAAAAGAAGCAGCATCCCAAATCAATAGAATCCTTGCTTACAGAACAGCAGCCAGTGTCACAGAGTTCAATTGGCACCTACACCCCCTTACCTAACAACCTGTACCAGGTGTGACAGTAAAAGAGGACCTTTTCTTTAGGGACTGCTATTATTAAAATGAACACACTTTGACAAGGATTTGTTGAAGCAGATTATAATATACGTCTTGGCATTACCATTTTCTAATGTGTGTGTGTGTATGTATATTTTTCCCATTCTTTGGTTTTGTTTAAAGGCTTGTGTGTGTTTACACTATGTACGTACAACTATAGCCAAAAGTTTTGAGACATAAACAATATGATAAGAGACACAAATTATATCGCAAAAGTCTACGGATGCCATAACAGTAGTTCAGTATTTCATGTTAGATTTGAAATGTCACATTTTTCACCGTGTGTCAGTTTTTCGTTAAGTATATGGAAAACTACAAAGCGGTGGTGTGTAATTCAACATGTTAACGTAACATTATGCAGCAGGTTTCATTCGACTTTATGAAGCAAAAGTCTACAGGGCGATGCAAAACCTTTGGCCACAGCTGTACTATACGTTGTGTTGCTATATGTTCAATTCGATACAATGACGTTGCAAACAAGTTAGATTTCCCAGTATTTTGTTTAGTTTACCGTTTGCCATTCCTGGCTGCGCTGTTGAAGAAGACATTGTACGGAAAAGTATTTCAGCGCACACAGTCAGGAATGATCAGCACAAACAGCACAGCTATTTAAAGCTACAAATGTCTGTTGTTATCAGGGCAAACCGATTCTGCATTCTGCATACCCTCAACACCATTTATGAGAACTCCTCTACATTGCAGCATTGTATAATGAAAGTGGAGAATGAAAAACCCTACACGCTGCCCCGAATGAGCATACCTTTTTCTTCATGGTCATTGCATTGCGAAGATGAATGGCCAGCTGTCTGATGTATATGAAGCTGTGCTGGTAGGAAACGTGTGTGTCGAGGGCATACATTTCTGTCAGGGTCCTCTGCATGAAGTTGATCATTGGGAGGACGCTCGGAGAGGTAAACTTGCAGTTCTTCACGTAGGCGATGTACATTTGCTGGAAAAGAAAACAAAGAATGTCACGCATAGTTTAGGGCGCAAACTTTTTCACATCAATCCCCCACTACAGCTGTAAATGTACAATTAGAGCCATCGCAGCATCGTGACAAAGCAAATCACAATGACCTACATCAACTGTATGTACATGCCACTGCTTAAAAATATAAGCGCATCAGTAACCTGGGTAATGCTGGCACCGTGTAAGAAATGAATCTCACAATAAAATGAAACGAGGTAAAAAAAAATGTCCAACACCATACTTTCAACATATAACAAAGATTAGAAGGACATCTTTAATTATAATCTGTGGCTCCAGGTAAATATGCTACGTTTGGATTGCAGTACTCCCACTTATCTAGTTAATAGGCAGATTGATTTTATAGTACTTTAAGCATCAGTCCTACAAGATTTATTACATCTCAAAATCATATTATATATATATAGATATGTGCAACATATCGAAACGTTGGGCAGCTGGCTCTTTGAGCTAAAATATATATATATATATATATATATATATATATATATATATATATATATATATATATATATATATATATTACCTCTTTCTGGCCTTGACAATTTTAGTTTCATGCAGTGTAATTTACCTTGAGACGTGACAGTAAAGGCTTTCTTGCACGGTGGTTTAAAAACTGTAAGCTTGAATTACTCATACTAGAGCAGAGCAGAGGACCACAAGCTAGTGTTGCGCAGCTATGTTTAAATTCATGTACTGTGTATTATATTATTGCAATGTAATGAATTACTGTAAAAAGTTATTTACAGATTGTATTATGACTTTTACCAGACTATGTGTAAATTACTGTAATATATAGGATGTTAAATAACTTGAATCACATGTGAAAGTGTGCCGCAGACCTGATCTTTGGCTGTGTCCATTTCAGAACGGTTAGAAGGGGACAGAACGTCATAAAGAAAGATTGTTTTTAAAGGATAAAAAAACCAATTGCAATATTTTATATGGAAAGTTGGAACAAGTAACAGGACGTGAGATAATGTGTGTAATATTTTTTTAGAAAAAGACGGTCAGTCTTGCCTCTCCTACCTTAATAAGTTTGAAGTTCTGCACATCTCCTGGTTCAAGTAACGTTTAACAAGCTGTACTACAGTATCCTTGTATCTGTCTAGAAGTTACCATCCTGCCATAAACCTCAAAACAGCTACCTGTGAGCTTCTTGCTGAGCAACTAACACCTGCAACACTGTCAACATGCACCATATTTTCTGCATTATCAGAACATATTTAACCCTTTCAACACTGCAGGCCTCTAGACAGGTCTAGGAATAATAACACACACACCTATTGATCTTGTGTAAATATTCTATCCGTGCAAGAGTTTGAAAACATTTTTGGGGATTTTTTAATTTATTTTTTTCTTTTACAGTACTGCTGTTTTCTAAGGGGTAATCCCACAAATAGATGGCTGTCTATATATCGTTTCAATCCAGGGTGCCGTGCAATGCTCTAATACAATCCAGCTGTGGCTTAACCTGGCAAGGCATAGGCTGATCAAATCAACCAAGTACAAAAATTGTTTTGTTTTTTTCCAGAAAATGTACCTTGAGCTGGATTAAGATACACATCTTGCTTGTGTCTGCAGATTTTATTGAGAGCTAGGAAAGCCAGAACTCGGACTGTCTCTTTCCCTGTACTCCACTGGGTGATCAATTGCTATAAAAATAAATAAATAAATAAATTTAGCACATTGATTTTTTGGATTAAACAGTTTTAAAATTTAACACATTGATAACAAAGAAACATCATAAAAATGCACAGCTTCCTTTTCTAATGTTATAGGATGTTTGATTAATGCCAGCCACCACCTGATCGTCATATATTACAATTTAAATGCATAAACATATTCTGAGAAAGCT
>JAGXEW010001285.1:17500-23979 GCA_030684275.1 Acipenser oxyrinchus oxyrinchus | reverse complement strand
AAGCATTGTAAAGCACAGAGTTATGGTAAAGCATAGGGAAGCATTGTAAAGCACAGAGAGGTCTGGTAAAGCATAGGGAAGCATTGTAAAGCACAGAGAGGTATGGTAAAGCATAGGGAAGCATTGTAAAGCACAGAGAGGTCTGGTAAAGCATAGGGAAGCATTGTAAAGCACAGAGAGGTATAGTTTTACACGTGCAGTTCTGAAAAATCAAATAACAATGATAGTCGTGAATATTGCAGACAGTACCCACGCAGGAGTGTGTGTGACCTGTGACCCTCACGCTTTGCCCTTTGCCCCCTGCCAGCTGTACCTGGGTATCGTGCTGTCAGCTGTGGTCATCATCACCGGCTGCTTCTCCTACTACCAGGAGGCCAAGAGCTCCAAGATCATGGAGTCCTTCAAGAACATGGTGCCCCAGGTGAGAACCACAGGACACAGCCCTGTGCCAACTGTGAGACCCAGCGTCTGCACCAGTGACCCGGCCACAGGTTCAAACAGTCTTGACAGCAAAGAGGTTAATGTCAGCGGGACACCAGCGGTAATGGAGTTTTATTAAAATCATAGAACACAGCTAGGGGGCCAAACGTTTTGCATCACCCTCTATAGAATTAGGAGGCTGTGTGGTCCAGTGGTTAAAGAAAGGGCTTGTAACCAGGAGGTCCCGGTTCAAATCCCACCTCAGCCACTGACTCATTGTGTGACTCTGAGCAAGTCACTTAACCTCCTTGTGCTCCGTCTTTGGGTGAGGCGTAATTGTAAGTGACTCTGCAGCTGATGCATAGTTCACACACCCTAGTCTCTGTAAGGTCGCCTTGGATAAAGGCATCTGCTAAATAAACAAATAATAATAATAGAATTAACTCATTAAAGTCGAATGAAAGCTGCTGGAATATCGTCATCGATCAATCTAAATTACGTTAGTATAGTATTTCTGCCTCAATCCTAAAATTCTAGGTGATGCTAAGCGTTTGGCCACAGCTGTACCTGTAAAGGGATTTTACTGAGAGAATCCTAGAACGCAGCTGTGAAGGCGCTGTGTCGCACAAGGTGCTGTGTTGATTTTACTGAGGGAATCCTAGAGCGCAGCTGTGGAGGCGCTGTGTCGCACAAGGTGCTGTGTTGATTTTACTGAGGGAATCCTAGAACGCAGCTGTGAAGGCGGCTGTGTCGCACAAGGTGCTGTGTTGATTTTACTGAGGGAATCCTAGAACGCAGCTGTGAAGGCGCTGTGTCGCACAAGGTGCTGTGTTGATTTTACTGAGGGAATCCTAGAACGCAGCTGTGAAGGCGCTGTGTCGCACAAGGTGCTGTGTTGATTTTACTGAGGGAATCCTAGAACGCAGCTGTGAAGGCGCTGTGTCGCACAAGGTGCTGTGTTGATTTTACTGAGGGAATCCTAAAGCGCAGCTGTGAAGCGCTGTGTCGCACAAGGTGCTGTGTTGATTTTACTGAGGGAATCCTAGAACGCAGCTGTGAAGGCGCTGTGTCGCACAAGGTGCTGTGTGTCACTGCCATGGCCAGAGGGTTGAACTCATTGGGAGCGCTTCTTGAATCTCTGCAGCAAGCCCTGGTGATCCGCGAGGAGAGAAGCTGCAGATCAACGCTGAGGAGGTGGTGGCTGGAGACCTGGTGGAGGTGAAGGGGGGACAGGATCCCTGCCGACCTCAGGATCGTCTCTGCACACGGCTGCAAGGTACCGGGCGCGCACGCATGAGAGACACACGCAGAGACACATGCATGCACACACACACACACAGAGACACACACAGAGACACACACTGGCCTTGCATGCACAGACACACACACGCACAGAGACACACACACTGACACACACACACAGAGGCAGGCAGGCAGACCTACACACACACACACAGACTAGATAGACAGGTCACACATCTACAAAACGTTTGTCTAATTGCCCCCCTTCTGTCCCTCCTCACTCTCTCCTGATAGGTGGATAACTCCTCCCTGACTGGCGAATCAGAGCCCCAGACCCGATCACCTGACTGTACCCATGACAACCCCTGGAAGCGAGGAACATCGCCTTCTTCTCCACCAACTGTGTGGAAGGTGAGCCGCAGGAGATGCAGCTTCTGTATAGCGGGGGGATACTGATACAGTGAAACCCTGCTTAACGGCCCCTCACCCTTCGAAAAGTGTAACACAGTGAATCTGCACAGGAATCTCTGTGCTTTACAATGCTTCCCTATGCTTTACCATACCTCTCTGTGCTTTACAATGCTTCCCTATGCTTTACCAGACCTCTCTGTGCTTTACAATGCTTCCCTATGCTTTGCCACACCTCTCTGTGCTTTACAATGCTTCCCTATGCTTTACCAGACCTCTCTGTGCTTTACAATGCTTCCCTATGCTTTACCAGACCTCTCTGTGCTTTACAATGCTTCCCTATGCTTTACCAGACCTCTCTGTGCTTTACAATGCTTCCCTATGCTTTACCACACCTCTCTGTGCTTTACAATGCTTCCCTATGCTTTACCATACCTCTCTGTGCTTTACAATGCTTCCCTATGCTTTACCAGACCTCTCTGTGCTTTACAATGCTCCCCTATGCTTTACCATACCTCTCTGTGCTTTACAATGCTTCCCTATGCTTTACCACACCTCTCTGTGCTTTACAATGCTTCCCTATGCTTTACCACACCTCTCTGTGCTTTACAATGCTTCCCTATGCTTTGCCACACCTCTCTGTGCTTTACAATGCTTCTATGCTTTACCAGACCTCTCTGTGCTTTACAATGCTTCCCTATGCTTTACCACTGCCCATTTCGATAGCTGACTCTTCACTCTCTCTCTCTCTATCTATCTCTCCCCCTCTCTTTCTCTCAGGCACGGCCCGTGGTATCGTGGTTTGCACAGGAGACCGCACAGTGATGGGCCGCATCGCCACTCTCACCTGGGGCTGGATTCGGGCAAGACCCCCATCGCCAAGGAGATCGAGCACTTCATCCACATCATCACGGGCGTGGCCGTGTTCCTGGGCATCTCCTTCTTCATCCTGTCCATCGTGCTGGGCTACAGCTGGCTGGAGGCCGTCATCTTCCTCATCGGCATCATCGTGGCCAGCGTGCCAGAGGGGCTGCTGGCTACTGTCACTGTGGCGGCTGAGTCTTTTGTACCCCTCCCTCTCCCTCTCTCTCTCTCCCCACCATCAATGTGAGTGACTGAGTCTCTCTGTACCCCTCCCTCTTCCTGTCTCCTAACCTCTCCCTCTCCCCCACCATCAGTGTGAGTGACTGAGTCTCTCTGTACCCTTCCCTCTCCCTCTCTCTCCTTTTCTCTCCCTCTCTCTCCTTCCCTCTCCCCAGCATCAGTGTGAGCGACTGAGTCTCTGTACCCCTCCCTCCCCAGTCGCGTCGATCGGAGGTCTTTTTGATCGTTTCCTCTCTCCCCTCTGCAGGTGTGTCTGACCCTCACTGCTAAGCGCATGGCTCGCAAGAACTGCCTGGTGAAGAACCTGGAGGCCGTGGAGGCGCTGGGGTCCACGTCCACGATCTGCTCCGACAAGACCGGCACCCTCACCCAGAACAGGATGACCGTGGCTCACATGTGGTTCGACAACCAGATCCACGAGGCAGACACCACGGAGGACCAGTCCGGTAAACTGGGAGACTGGGAGAGGGGAGTGGCTAGGCGGTCGCACAGGGTGGTTTTGCATCCCTTGCATTTGCAGTCCAAGACCTCTCTGAGAGAATTGTAAAGCTTACAGCTCTCTGAGAGAATTGTAAAGCTTACAGCTCTCTGAGAGAATTGTAAAGCTTACAGCTCTCTGAGGGAATTGTAAAGCTTACAGCTCTCTGAGAGAATTGTAAAGCTTACAGCTCTCTGAGGGAATTGTAAAGCTTACAGCTCTCTGAGGGAATTGTAAAGCTTACAGCTCTCTGAGGGAATTGTAAAGGTTACAGCTCTCTGAGGGAATTGTAAAGCTTACAGCTCTCTGAGGGAATTGTAAAACTTACAGCTCTCTGAGAGAATTGTAAAGCTTACAGCTCTCTGAGAGAATTGTAAAGCTTACAGCTCTCTGAGGGAATTGTAAAGCTTACAGCTCTCCTGTGCAAGACATTGCTGTGAAGGATATTGTACACCTCCTTGAAGAATTATCATAAAGGGTAGTTTTTGGATGATCTGTTCTGAGAAACACTAAAAGAAACAAAAATTTAACGACAAACGTTTTGACAAGAAGTCTTTCAGTGTCCAACGTCGGAAGACATGGAGTTTCCTAGTCGAAACGTCAGTCGTTTGAATTTCAGTTTCTTTTAGCGTTCTAAATCAAGCACTGTTGAGTGATTAACAGTCCCCCAGGCCTCGTTTGATAAGAGCTCGCGACCTGGGTGGCCCTGTCTCGCGTGGCGGCCCTGTGCAACCGCCGTGTTCAAGGGGGTCAGGGCGGGCTGCCCATCCTGAAGAGGGACGTGGCGGGGGCGCCTCTGAGTCGGCCCTGCTCAAGTGCATCGAGCTGTCCTGCGGATCCGTCAAACTCATGAGGGAGAAGAACAAGAAGGTGGCTGAGATCCCCTTCAACTCTACCAACAAGTACCAGGTGAGAGAGAGACACAGCGAGACTCACTCACACACACACACACTGAGACACACGCTGAAGAACAAGAGGGTGGCTGAGATCCCCTTCAACTCTACCAACAAGTACTAGGTGAGAGAGAGACACAGCGAGACTCACACACACACACACACTGAGACACACGCTGAAGAACAAGAGGGTGGCTGAGATCCCCTTCAACTCTACCAACAAGTACCAGGTGAGAGAGAGACACAGCGAGACTCACTCACACACACACACACACACACTGAGACACACGCTGAAGAACAAGAGGGTGGCTGAGATCCCCTTCAACTCTACCAACAAGTACCAGGTGAGAGAGAGACACAGCGAGACTCACTCACACACACACACTGAGACACACGCTGAAGAACAAGAGGGTGGCTGAGATCCCCTTCAACTCTACCAACAAGTACCAGGTGAGAGAGAGACACAGCGAGACTCACTCACACACACACACTGAGACACACGCTGAAGAACAAGAGGGTGGCTGAGATCCCCTTCACTCAACCAGCAGCTCCCTGGGTTTTTCGCAGTGTGTATGACGTCTGTTTCTCTCCTTTCCTCCCTTCTCTCCTCCCTCCCCAGCTCTCGATCCACGAGACGGAGGATGTGAATGATAACCGCTACCTGCTGGTGATGAAGGGAGCTCGGGCGCATCCTGGACCGCTGCTCCACCATCCTGTTGCAGGGCAAGGAGCAGCCCATGGATGAGGAGATGAAAGAGGCTTTCCAGAACGCTTACCTGGAGCTGGGGGCTGGGGAGAGGGTGCTGGGTGGCGAGGGGCTGAGAGGGAGGAGGGAGGGTATTGTGTCTATTCAGTGGTGACGGGGTCTTGTTTTGTATTGAATCGGGTTGAATTGAATCCCCTCCCTCTCCTCCCCTCCCTGCAGGTTTCTGTCACCTGCTGATGGCTGAGGACCAGTACCCCAAGGGCTTAGCCGACTGCGACAGCGTCAACTTCCAGACCGATAACATGTGCCGTGGGGCTCATGTCCATGATCGACCCCCAGGGCCGCCGTGCCCGACGCCAGTGGGCAAGTGCCGCTCCGCCGGCATCAAAGTCATCATGGTGACCGGAGACCACCCCATCACAGCCAAGGCCATCGCCAAGGGGTGGGCATCATCTCCGAGGGCAACGAGACTGTGGAGGACATCGCTGCCAGGCTCAATATACCTGTGAGCCAGGTCAACCCCAGGTGAGGCACAGAGACTCACACACACACACCTGTGTAGAGACTCACACACACATCTGTACAGAGACTTTCACTCACACACACACACCTGTGTAGAGACTCACTCACACACACACACACCTGTGTAGAGACACACACACACTCACTCACACACACCTGTGTAGACTCACACACACACTCACTCACACCTGTGTAGAGACTTACACACACACACACCCCTGTGTAGACTCACACACACACACCCTGTGTAGAGACTCACACACGCCTGTGTAGACTCACACACACACACACACACACACCTGTGTAGAGACTCTCTCACACACACACACCTGTGTAGACTTACACACACACACAGTCACTCACTCACACACACACACACACACTTGTGTAGAGACTCGCACACTCACACACACACACTTGTGTAGACTCACACACACACACCTGTGTAGGCTCACACACACACACACAGTCACTTTCTCACACACACACACTTGTGTAGACTCACACACACACACCTGTGTAGGCTCACACACACACACACACAGTCACTCTCTCACACACACACACTTGTGTAGACTCACACACACACCTGTGTAGGCTCACACACACACACACACACACTGTGTAGGCTCACACACACACACACAGTCACTCTCACACACACACACACTTGTGTAGGCTCACACACACCTGTATAGAGACACCG
>JAGXEW010001285.1:10000-15000 GCA_030684275.1 Acipenser oxyrinchus oxyrinchus | reverse complement strand
GAATGTACCCCTCAAGTGAGTACACCCCCCCCAAAAAACACAAAAAAACAATTTACAAAGTTTCAAATCCCTTTATTGGGAGTCCAACTAAAATCATTCTAACCTTTCTCCTCCCCTTCCTCTCCCCTTCCTCCCCTCTCTCCTCCTCCAGGCCCAGTTGGTGGTTCTGTGCTTTCCCTTACAGCTTCCTGATCTTCGTTTACGATGAAGTCCGTAAACTCATTCTGCGCAGAAACCCTGGAGGTAAAATCTCACCAGCGTCTGTCTGTCTGTCTTACTTGTTCTATTGTCTGTCTGTCTGTCTGTCTTACTTGTTCTATTGTCTGTATGTCTGTCTGTCTGTCTGTCTGTATCTACGCTCCATCTCCTGGCTGTGTCCGTCTGTCTGACTCTTGGACAGACACAGGCAGGCAGTATATGACTTTGTTTGCCTCAGTGTTCTCTGTGTATGTAGAGTCTGTTTGTCTGACCTACATTGCTGTACGTCGATTGTGCCTCTACAGTTCCAGACAGACCGTTTCCAGACAGTTACATTATTTTTTTATTCATGGCTGTAATGGAAATACTGACGCAGTGTCTCTCTCTCTCTCTCTCTCTGCAGGCTGGGTCGAAAGGGAAACCTATTATTAAACTATTATTACCTGCCCCTCTTTCAATACACCAGAACCCCACCCATCATATCAGAACGCTCAACACAAACAAAAAGAAATTGACACTGCAGAAAACCGGCTCTCTCTCTCTCTCTCTCTCTCTCTGAGCCCAACTTTTATTATTTTTTTAAACATGTTTTTATTTTAAAGTCATGTTTCAGAAATGTAACACAAATTATTATTGCTGTGGTTTATTCTTGGCACTGCTGTTTATTAGGATTTGAATGTTGTTGTTTTTTTAATATTGTATGTATATTGTATGACAGTGGGCTGTTTTTTGGGATGGTATCGATATTGCCCACGCTGTTGCAATACGGCCTGTTTTAAATATTGACCGTCCCAGCCTACTTCAGTCATGACCATGTTGGTTGTAATATGGACCACGCGTTCTTCAATATATGGACTGGGCTGGGTCCATACTGGGGTCACACTGGCTTCAATAGCGGACCAACTTTCTTATCCTATAGAAGGGATATCCATACCATTCGTAATTCCACAGTGCTAGCGCAGGGCTGAGATGAGACACACTGGGTTGTGAGTGGACCAGACTCCGTTATATACTGGTCTTTGTTACATTAACTTATATTATACTGGTTCTTGGTCCTGCGATAACGGTTTTGAATTACTTTTAATAAAACAGGAACAAAAGAAATAAATATATATATAATTCCAGACAAAAAACGTTAAGAAGCACGCCAGAGAACGCAGGATCGAGAGAGAGATAGACTGCGGTGTCAAGCACCAGCGACTTCCCCCTGAGCATCTACTTCCTGTTCTCTGTCTGTCCTGTCTCTCCTTTTAATTTGCTCCCCCCTTGTAGCTACTGTTCCCTCTAGTCTGTGTGAAAGACAAAGCTATCTTATGCACAGTCTTGTCAGTACAGGGAAACAGAATGGTACATTATATATATATATAATAGGGAGAAAAACAAAACAGGAGGGTGTTACACTGATCATCCTCCCCACTGCAACTACAGGCACGGAGGTGGAGAGTTTGTTTTATGGCTTTCTGGGGTGGGGGGTATTTTTCAGGCTGTTTTTTGGGGGGGGGTCCATGTTGCTCTCGCCCTTGTTACTGACAGTACATTTCAACACGTGACGATTTCATTTTCTTCTTCAGTGTGTGTGTGTGTGTGTGTAAAAATAAAAAAATAGTAAAATTTAAATGTGTTCCAATGTTGTCGGTCCGTTTCCCCAAACCCTCCCATCCACCCCGAGCTGAGTCTGTTTGTGGGTCCTAGGTTACATTCTTTCTGTTCGAATGAAATAAGAAATACTTCTCTTTTCTTCAGAACTGCCGTTTTAAGACATAAAAAACAAACTGAATTATATATTTTGGGGCGTTTGTGTGTGAACTACAAAAAAATAAACCCAACAGAAATAAAACCAATTCAAAATAAATCAACGTGAAATAATAAAATAAAATACAAAGTCTAGACACTTTAATACAACCGACAAACGAGTCTGACTGATTATTGCTGCTTGGATTTTGTGTGTGTGTGTGTGCGTGTGTATTCCACTGTGTTAGTGTGTGTGTTCCAGTCTATCTCAGTGTGAGTGTGTGTTGTGTTCAGCAGTGTGTGCCAGTCAGTGTTTGTGTCTGTCTGTTTGTGAATTTCAGTGTCTTTCAGATTCTGTGTGTGGGTCACTACCTCTCCAGCGCAATGCATCAGTCCCGGGTCCAGAGGACTTATTGGGGAGTCTCACCTTTCACAAATTAAACTGGACTCCTCTCCGCCTGTGCAATGCACCACTTCCCCTGAGTCAGCACTGATGTGCAGGCAGCTGCTGCTACGCGTGTGTGTGTGAGACAGTGTGTCAGAGGGGCACACTGTGTCTCAGTGTGTGTGTGTGAGAGTGCTGCTCAGCTTTACCGCGGGGGGGGGGTCTGCACGGTCGTTTCCATGGCTACAGGAGGACAGGAAGCTGCTGTTGCCGTGACACTGGGGGAGTCGGCGAGGAGGGCACAGTGTGAGAGTGACTGGAGTACCCTACCTAACAGAACAGCTGAAAGATCACACTGTGGCGTGACTGGAAAGGCATGAGAGAGGCTGGTCAGCACCCGGCGCGTAGGATTCACCAGACGAGCTGAAAGCAGCTGAAAAGCCAGGTCAAGACAGATTACAGATATCGAAAAGAAAGACACTAATTCAGTATCGGAGCAGCAGGATCCTAAGAACACATTAAAACAGCAGAAAGGAGCAAAAGACAAGCTGAGGTGAGAAGTGAAGCAGCTTCCAATCATTCAGCGAGATAAGAGGCTGCGCCTTCCAATCATTCAGCGAGATAAGAGGCTGCGCCTTCCAATCATTCAGCGAGATAAGAGGCTGCGCCTTCCAATCATTCAGTGAGATAAGAGGCTGCGCCTTCCAATCATTCAGTGAGATAAGAGGCTGCGCCTTCCAATCATTCAGCGAGATAAGAGGCTGCGCCTTCCAATCATTCAGCGAGATAAGAGGCTGCGCCTTCCAATCATTCAGTGAGTTAAGAGGCTGCGCCTTCCAATCATTCAGTGAGATAAGAGGCTGCGCCTTCCAATCATTCAGCGAGATAAGAGGCTGCGCCTTCCAATCATTTAGCGAGATAAGAGGCTGCGCCTTCCAATCATTCAGTGAGTTAAGAGGCTGCGCCTTCCAATCATTCAGTGAGATAAGAGGCTGCTGCGCCTTCCAATCATTCAGCGAGATAAGAGGCTGCGCCTTCCAATCATTCAGTGAGTTAAGAGGCTGCGCCTTCCAATCATTGTGAGAGAAGAGGCTGCAATTATCAGCATGTTTATTGCATGTGTTGCACAGATTATATAAAGACAGTGTAAAGCCCCACGCGGCTCCAGCGCGCTCGCCGTGGTTTTACACAAGAAGATCCACAACTTCAAATAAACTCAAGAGACCGAGTCAAGCAGACCAGCGTTTGGGCTCTAGTGCCTTCATCAGGGTTATTGAAATATATATATATATATACACACACAAATACAATTAAAAATGTTTTTGGATGTACACAAAGGTTTAATCCAATTATTTGTTTTTCTTTATTCATCTGTTGTTTAATCCTTTAGTTTTTCACTTCACTTTTAAAAATGAGTGGCAACAACATAGGAGTGAAAAACTAAAATGATTAAACAACGGATGAATAAAGAAAAACAAATAATTAAGGACTACTGCAGCTCTTAAACAGCTCATTACAAAAATGCAAAAAACAAAGTTTTGAAAGCTTTGAGCCATGCTTAAGATACAGTTTTTGAAAGTATATATTAATGCTGTTGCAATCAGGATTGCTTAGAGTATGAAGTATATAGTTAAAAAAAAGGTTATTTCCACAGGGAACTACATATTACACAGCAATGAGTAAACTTAACGGAAATCAGTGATAACTGAAAATCATACAGCCTTAGTCATGAGATGAGGAGGGGAAAGAGGAGAGAGCGGAGAGGGGAAATGGGGAGAGGACGAGATAGGGGGACAGGAGAGGAGAGAGGAGGAGAGGGGACAGGAGAGTGAGAAGAGGAGGAGGAGGGAGGAGCGAGAGGGGACAGGAGAGGAGAGAGAGAGAGGGGACAGGAGAGGAGGAGGAGAGGGGACAGGAGAGGAGGAGAGAGAGGGACAGGAGAGGAGAGGGGACAGGAGAGAGGGGACAGGAGAGGAGAGAGGGGACAGGAGGGGAGAGGAGAGAGGGGACAGGAGAGGAGAGAGGAGGAGAGAGAGGAGGAGAGAGAGAGAGGGGACAGGAGAGGAGAGAGGGACAGGAGAGGGAGAGGAAGAGAGGGGACAGGAGAGGAGAGAGGGGAGAGGAGAGAGGGGACAGGAGAGGGACAGGAGAGGAAGAGCGTTTCTGGTGTTACAGCCAGGTAAGAGTCCTGTAGGGGAGAGGTCAGGGGTCGGGGGTCAGACAGGCTCCATGAGGAGGTCGTCTGCGTCGCCACCCGATCTCAGGAAGCCAGCGTCTGAGCCAATCAACACGATCGTAGCACCTGGAACAGAGAGAGAGGGCGGGGCTTCAGAAGAGGAAGTCCGTGTCCGGTGAGTCTGTCTGTTTAATTCTATTAACCCATTCAGTGCCACTGACTTCATTTGAGGACAGGACACTGCAATTTTATTGGAGAAGTTATTTATTTATTTATTTATTTTAAACTGGCGTCTCTCCTGTTATTTTCAGTTTCTCTTTGAACTACATCGTGATGGAAGCGCTTGGTAACCACAACGTCTAAATGCAACGTGTATCAGATCAACAAATCAACACAGACTGGCTTTTTAAAAATTTTTTTTAATTTTTTACACAAACTAGCTTAGTAAGAGAGAGAGAGTGAGAGAGTGAGAGAGAGTGAGTGTGAGAGAGTGAGAGTGAGAGTGAGAGT
>JAGXEW010001285.1:2500-7500 GCA_030684275.1 Acipenser oxyrinchus oxyrinchus | reverse complement strand
ACACTGCCCCTCCTGTCACTCACAGTGTCTGCACTGCCCCTCCTGTCACTCACAGTGTCTGCACACTGCCCCCTCCTGTCACTCACAGTGTCTGCACACTGCCCCCTCCTGTCACTCACAGTGTCTGCACACTGCCCCTCCTGTCACTCACAGTGTCTGCACACTGCCCCTCCTGTCACTCACAGTGTCTGCACTGCCCCCTCCTGTCACTCACAGTGTCTGCACACTGCCCCTCCTGTCACTCACAGTGTCTGCACACTGCCCCTCCTGTCACTCACAGTGTCTGCACACTGCCCCTCCTGTCACTCACAGTGTCTGCACACTGCCCCCTCCTGTCACTCACAGTGTCTGCACACTGCCCCCTCCTGTCACTCACAGTGTCTGCACTGCCCCCTCCTGGTCACTCACAGTGTCTGCACACTGCCCCCTCCTGTCACTCACAGTGTCTGCACACTGCCCCTCCTGGTCACTCACAGTGTCTGCACACTGCCCCTCCTGTCACTCACAGTGTCTGCACACTGCCCCTCCTGGTCACTCACAGTGTCTGCACACTGCCCCTCCTGTCACTCACAGTGTCTGCACTGCCCCCTCCTGGTCACTCACAGTGTCTGCACACTGCCCCTCCTGTCACTCACAGTGTCTGCACTGCCCCTCCTGGTCACTCACAGTGTCTGCACATTGCCCCCTCCTGGTCACTCACATGCAGTACAGGATGAGCCCCAGGAGCACGAAGATATAATTGCTCTGGAAGTGCTCCACGTTTTCACCAGCCTCTTGCACAGCTCCCCAGGTTCTTGGGCTTGGAGAAGCGCTGGTCCACAAAGACAGCCCAGGGTCTTATAGTGGAGCCTGCGATCAAACCATTCCTTCGCAGCCCCTCCGAAATCATCTTGGGGAGGTAGAGCCTGAGAGAGAGAGAGAGAGATGCCAGATCAATATCATCACCAATCAATACTAACACACCCTAACCACACAATACACTGAAGTCACTGTTAGACTCCGCTGCACAGCAGTGTGATCCGTTCCTGGTTTCACTAGGAGTTTAATAATCAGACACACCTGAGCTTGTTAGCTAGACACACTGGGGGCTGATCAAGCTGGCAGTAAAACCTGGACTGGGTGACACTGCTGTGCAGCAGGAGTCTGATTCCCATCCCTGCAATGATCAATCTCAATCACTAAACACACACGCCAATCACACCACAGCTATCACTGATCAATATAATTCACTGAGAAAGAGCAAATCACATTATCAATCATCAATACCAATCACTGATCAATCACACACACACTAATCACACAATATCAATCAACAGCAATTAGTGATCGTTATAAATCACTGACTTCCACGTTTCGGTTTCCGTCTTCTTTAGCTAGCAAGAAATAGCCGGTTTGAAATGTATAGAAATCTATAACACACACGCACACACACAGACACACAGACACACACACGCACACTGACACACACACACACGCTGACACACACACACACACACACACACACACACACTGACACACACAAACATTACAGAACGCAAGCTGGTTTTGAAGCTGCGCGCTTCGCAGCCTCTTGGGAGGAGCATGCTACCATGAATCCCAGCTTGGGCTTATCTGAAACGAGCTCTTAATCAAACGCATGCACTGGACTCTGGTGCTGCTGAAGCTGCTGAAGCTGCTGAAGGACTCTCAAGAAACCTCTGCAATGCTTTTGTGTTCACGTTGTACTTTATTATGATGATTATTATTATGATTTATTTCTTAGCAGGCGCCCTTATCCAGGGCTTGACTTATAGTTGTTACAAGATATCACATTATTTCTCATTATACATTATATATATATATGTGTGTGTGTGTGTTTAAACTTCACTACTTTAAAATCATTGTTAGTAGTGAAAAACAGACTTAGACACAAACACAAGCACACACAAACACAGACACACGGAGGCAGATACAGACAGACACACACAGGCAGACACACACAGGCAGATACAGACAGACAGACACAGACACAGGCAGACACACACAGACACAGACAGACACACATAGGCAAACACAGACACACACGCACGCAGAGACACATAGACAGGCAGACACACAAAGACACACAGACAGACACTGACAGGCACAGACACACACACACACAGGCAGACACACAGGCAGACACAGACAGGCACACACAGACAGACACTGACAGGCACAGACACACACACACACACAGGCAGACACACAGGCAGACACAGACAGGCACACACAGACACAGGCAGAGACACACAGACAGGCAGACACACAAAGACAGACAAAGACACACAGACACACACACAGACAGACAGACACTGACAGGCACAGACACACACAGGCAGACACACACACACACACGCAAACAGGCAGAGACACACAGGCAGACACACACACACGCACACAGGCAGACACACACGAAAACCAAGGAGCACATACTTCCCAGCAAGGCCTCCCCCAGCCTGATCCTCAGCTCCAGGGCTGAACAGATCCCCAGGCATTCCTGCCATAGCTACCCCACTCTCTGCACCTCCGTCCTGGGCTCGCTGCTTTATCTCTCTGTGTCTACCAGGAGAGGAGGGAGGGAGGTAATTGGGAGCCCTATTGTTATTAGAGAGAGAGAGAGAGAGAGAGAGAGAGAGACTAAGGGAGAAGAGGATATAATTAGACAAGCAAGGCTGGTTAGCAAACATTTAACTGGAAAAACCTGAGAAAAATAAAAATCATTTTCCAGGCGAGGGTGTAGCGTGAGGACGCGCCTCGACTATCCTTGCCCAATGAGGTGCAGGGCATTTAAAACGTGTTTCTGATATGTAACGATAAAACCAGACAAATAATAATCGATATATTGTGTACAGAAGAGAACACTGCCTCTGTGTGTGTGTGTGTGTTTATTTTATTAGTACACTGTTAACCACTCCCTAAAACAAACGTTACTTTATCCAAATATAATGCGATATTTAATAATAATAATAATAATAATAATAATAATAATACAGTATTGTTTCCGTTCACTCACAGAAATATCAGGCGCTATTCTGGTTGTCGTGCGGTGTTTGTAGCTGCAAATCTCTCAGCTGGACTCGATTATCCACTTCCTGTTCACACCCGGATGTGATGTGGAACAGCTGGCTTGACCGTGTGTCGGAAGTGACGTGTCAGGGTTCTGTCCCACTTTGCACCGCATGCGAGGTTTAGTGCGCAGCTTCGTGCGTGCTTCGTGCGTGCTTCGTGCGTGCTCCCAGTGACTGCAGCGGATAGCAAAATAATGACATGCCTTGAGCGACGGCGCACGCAGTTCACGCTCACTGAACACGTCCGATCACATGAATTCACTCGCGTTTGGAGTCAGTTCAGAAACCTGACCCGTCTCTAAGGCTCCCAGAATTACGGGGCCAGTTGGCCGCAGATAATTTGGGAAGGGTATAGTTAGCACCCTGCGTCCTTCTGATGAGACTCACACAACCGAGCTCCTATTGGAAGCGACTCTGCAGCAGCAGCAGTTGTTGTTGAAGCAGAGTTCACCCCAGGCTCTTAAGTCGTTTTGGGTAAAAGCGTCTGCAAAATTACTACTACGACTACTACTACTATTACTACTACTAATAATAATAATTCTACCAGTCTCCGCCCGTTGTAGCTGCCCTATACTTGTGCCACCATTGCCCTGCCATTGTACAGTGTCTGTCTGTCTGTCTGTCTGTCTGTCTGTCTGTCTGTATTTCATTGTAGAGTGTCTGTCTGTCTGTCTGTCTGTATTTCATTGTAGAGTGTCTGTCTGTCTGTCTGTATTTCATTGTAGAGTGTCTGTCTGTCTGTCTGTCTGTATTTCATTGTAGAGTGTCTGTCTGTCTGTCTGTATTTCATTGTAGAGTGTCTGTCTGTCTGTCTGTATTTCATTGTAGAGTGTCTGTCTGTCTGTCTGTCTGTATTTCATTGTAGAGTGTCTGTCTGTCTGTCTGTATTTCATTGTAGAGTGTCTGTCTGTCTGTCTGTATTTCATTGTAGAGTGTCTGTCTGTCTGTCTGTATTTCATTGTAGAGTGTCTGTCTGTCTGTCTGTATTTCATTGTAGAGTGTCTGTCTGTCTGTCTGTATTTCATTGTAGAGTGTCTGTCTGTCTGTCTGTATTTCATTGTAGAGTGTCTGTCTGTCTGTCTGTATTTCATTGTAGAGTGTCTGTCTGTCTGTCTGTATTTCATTGTAGAGTGTCTGTCTGTCTGTCTGTATTTCATTGTAGAGTGTCTGTCTGTCTGTCTGTATTTCATTGTAGAGTGTCTGTCTGTCTGTCTGTATTTCATTGTAGAGTGTCTGTCTGTCTGTCTGTATTTCATTGTAGAGTGTCTGTCTGTCTGTCTGTATTTCATTGTAGAGTGTCTGTCTGTCTGTCTGTATTTCATTGTAGAGTGTCTGTCTGTCTGTCTGTATTTCATTGTAGAGTGTCTGTCTGTCTGTCTGTATTTCATTGTAGAGTGTCTGTCTGTCTGTCTGTATTTCATTGTAGAGTGTCTGTCTGTCTGTCTGTATTTCATTGTAGAGTGTCTGTCTGTCTGTCTGTATTTCATTGTAGAGTGTCTGTCTGTCTGTCTGTATTTCATTGTAGAGTGTCTGTCTGTCTGTCTGTATTTCATTGTAGAGTGTCTGTCTGTCTGTCTGTATTTCATTGTAGAGTGTCTGTCTGTCTGTCTGTATTTCATTGTAGAGTGTCTGTCTGTCTGTCTGTATTTCATTGTAGAGTGTCTGTCTGTCTGTCTGTATTTCATTGTAGAGTGTCTGTCTGTCTGTCTGTATTTCATTGTAGAGTGTCTGTCTGTCTGTCTGTATTTCATTGTAGAGTGTCTGTCTGTCTGTCTGTATTTCATTGTAGAGTGTCTGTCTGTCTGTCTGTATTTCATTGTAGAGTGTCTGTCTGTCTGTATTTCATTGTAGAGTGTCTGTCTGTCTGTCTGTATTTCATTGTAGAGTGTCTGTCTGTCTGTATTTCATTGT
>JAGXEW010001284.1:0-23990 GCA_030684275.1 Acipenser oxyrinchus oxyrinchus | reverse complement strand
TAATGAAACCCAATCCCAGCAGTGACCTCACCTGAGTCTTGGTTTTGGGGATCGCTGCATCAACCAAAGCCTGGATTTTAGTGACTACAGGTCTCACCCTTCCATTCCCCATTAAAAATCCCAAATATTGAGTCTCTGTCTTGGCAAACGACATTTTCTCAAGTTAGCTGTCAGCCGGGCTACCCTTAGAGACTGAAGGACGGCTGCAATCCTAGCCAAATGCTCTCGCCAGGTGGAGCTGTAAATGACCACGCCATCAATATACGCTGCTGCATATTCATGATGTGGGCGTAAAACCTGATCCATCAGTCTCTGAAAGGCAGCGGGCGCACCATGTAGCCCAAACGGCATGGTTTTAAAGTGAAACAGCCCCTCTGGTGTTGAAAATGCGGTTTCTCTCTAGAACTGCGGGTTAAAGGGATCTGCCAGTATCCCTTCGTCAGGTCCAAAGTGGAGATAAACCTCGCCTTACCCAGTCTGTCTAAAAGTTCGTCGACCCGAGGCATAGGGTACGATCGAACTTGGCAATAGCGTTTACCTTCCTGAAATCCACGCAGAAGCGGTTGGTGCCGCCCTTCTTAGCCACTATGACAATAGGACTGCACCACTCGCTCCTGGAAGGTTCAATCACCCCAAGCTCGAGCATGTCCCACACCTCTTTGCTAACGCCACTTCATCGACTTTCTGGGATCCGTAAGGTCTCTCCCGCACGATGACACCTGGTGGAGAGATAATGTCATATTCAACCAAATTAGTTCTGCCGGGCAAGTCAGAAAAACATCGCTGAATTCCTCAATAAGCTTACGCAGCTCCCGCTGCTGGTCTGGAACCAATTGTTCCCCATCTGGAATGATTTTTGTGCTAGGAGTCTCTGGACAGGGGCCTAAATCATCCTCTATGTTGCCTGGGGCTATAAACAAGACCTCCCTTGCCTGCCAGGGCTTTAATAAATTGACATGATAAATTTCACGCTCATTACGGGCGATCGGGCTGTCTAATTTCATAATTCACCTTTCCTATAGCCCGAATCACTTCATATGGCCCCTGCCATTTAGCACATAACTTGGATTCTGAGGAGGGAAGCAGCAGCATTACCTTGTCTCCTGGTCGAAAGGTTCAATTAGTGCATTTTTGTTGTAATGCTGCTGTTGTCGGTGCTGAGCTGATCTGAGGTTGTCCTGGGCCAAACGACCAACCAAATCTAGGCGATCTCTTAGTAGGAGCACATGCTTCACTACATTTTTGAGGAGCCTTTGTGCTCTTCCCACCCTCTCTCAACAGATCGAGGATGCCGCGAGGCTGTCGGCCATACAAGAGCTCGAAGGGGAGAACCCTGTCGAACTCTGTGGCACCTCTCTCACTGCAAAAGGAGGTAGGGAAGGAGCGATGCCCAATGCTTTTGCTCTTATGCTACAAACCGCCTCAGCATCGACTTCAAAGTCTGATTAAAACGCTCCACCAAACCGTCCGCCTGTGGATGATAAACAGACGCCCTGATGGGACGTATTTTTAATATTTTATATACCTGCTGTAACGTTTTAGACAGAAAGTTGGTTCCATGATCAGTCAAGATCTCCTTGGGGATCCCTACTCTAGCCATAATCTGTACTAACTCGGTGGCTATTGCAGCGGCACTAGTGGACCTCAATGGAACTGCCTCTGGATATCGCGTTGCATAATCTACCACTACTAATATATGCGTATACCCAGAGTCAGAAGGTAGCAGAGGGCCCACTATGTCCATTGCAATGCGCTCAAAAGGAGTGGAAATAATCGGCAGTGGAACCAAAGGGCGGGCGACTCGACCCGGCGCTACTCGCTGGCAGTCTGGGCATGTGGCTACATATTTCGACACATCAGTATGAAGACCTACCCAATAGAATCGAGCCAATATCCGCTCCCTTGTCTTGTCAGCTCCGAGGTGCCCCGCAAAAGGGATATCATGCGCCAGCCTCATGACCTCAGACCGACAAGACGGGGAACCAATAATTGTGTTACAGGCTGTCCTGTGCCCGCGGCTAGATTTACCCTATATAGTAATTGCCCTTGATACTGAAGTGTGGATATACTAGCGCCCAGCGCCATCAACATCCTTACCTTCAACAGACCGACCTGCCCCAAGCGTGCACTAGTGACGGGTCATTATGTTGGCCCCACACTATGTCCCGCTTGAGTACCACATGTCCGGTATATTGAGAGGGGCTGGAGTAACATCTGCCCTTGATGGCCCAGTAACCTCGCCTCTCGGTCACACTGCGCTCGACTCCTTTGACTGGCGCTTGTTACCATTCAAGCATTCTCCCACCAGACCCCAGCCTTGTCTCAGGGATGCTCCCTCCCATTTTGCGGTCCGCTCTCCTTATTTGTTTTTCTAGGACGGAAAATAGGAGAAAACATTTCAGCTTGAAAAGGAAACACATCACCAATCCGCTCCTTTCTTTCTTCTGCCACGCTTACGTGTGCAGCCGAGACTGCCATTATTTGCATTAGTTCTTTAAATTTTGGCCAGTCTCGCCCAGAATAACTGGGTGTGGCAACCTTCCGCCACCCCTACTACCAGGTGACGTTTTATCGGTCCTACCGATAAATATACTTTTAGTGTGGGGTATGCCGCCGTATCCCCATGGATACAGGAGATGGCCACCTGACCACGTGGTCGCCACGACACACCGCCCAAGAGAGCTGTTCTAATCAAGGTTTGCTCACATCCCGTGTCCACTAATGCGTGGGTTTTCACATTGCCTAAAACCACATCAATCATACAAGGCCCCTCCCGACCATTTTCCCCACGCTTACCTATCTCAGGTGCCCATTACATGCGGCCACGCCACACTCCATGACAGCGGGCATGACCTGGCCAGATGTCCCTGTTGGTTGCACCTAAAACAAGTCGGGGACAGAGGGAACAGTGGTTAAGTGTCTGTCCCGCTGCTGGTATGGCAACGGGCAGGGCAGCACCTCTACCCCAGCTGGGGCCAACCTTGGTCTCCATGGAGGGGAGGCAAGGTGGCCCATTGGGGTCGGGCGGTCTCGGAGGTCTGGGTCCCGGACTGATGGTGGTGGTGGTGTTGGAGGAGAGAGAGGTGAGGGTCGGCTGTTCGAAGGGCAGGAGCCGACAGTATCCCGGTCCGGCAGAAACTAGGGAGTCCTCGTAGTCCTCAGCCAGTTTCACAGCGGCCTCCAGGGTGTCGGGTTGTGGCGCCGTATCCAAGCCTGGGTATCGGCGCCAACCACATGGCAGAACTGCTCCACCACTATTGCTTCCCCATTTGCACGTTGGTTTTGGTCTCGGGGTCAGCCAGTGCACCATGTGGTCACATAACCGCTCTGCAACCACCCTGGGGCGGTCTCCGGGATCTTCGGTACTCCCTAAACCGAACCCGTGGGTCTCTGCCGCTATGTTGAGGCGGCGGAGAATGGCCTGTTTGACCAGGTCATAGCTGGCAGCGCTGAGGTCGCCATGGCCTGGTAGGCTGCCTGAGCCTCCCCGATCAGGCAGGGTCCCAGCTGGCTTGCCCAGAACTTCCGCGGCCATGACGCGGTGGTAGCCATCCTTTCAAACGCCACCAAGTACGCCCGGTCGCCCTCCGCCGACATCTTCATCGCCCGAGCCTTCGGTGCCGACATCGCTGGTGCTGCGGTAGGGGCTTGCACTGTGGACAATGCCAGCCCTACCTGCTCAATGAGCGCGTGTAGCGCCCTCTCCTTCTCTCCTCTGCGCCCTGCCTGCTCTCCAGTGCCTCCAGCAGCTCCGCTTAGTGCGTTGCGATCCATCCCGTGTCTGACACCACGTGTGGCAAAGTGGTAAGTGGTAGCAGGTGTATAGCAGGTGCAGGGCGGATACAGTAATTCCAAAACACACAGACAACAAAGTACGGGTGAGAATGATTGATTTAATGGTGTATAATCCAATGGTCTGATGACCAGCCAGTAAATAATAAAGAGCTGGCAATACACAACAATGTGTATTGTACAGTCATGAAACAAAGGGTTGCAGTCCCGCAAATAATAGACACGGTACAAAACACACACAATTAGACACACACGATCACTGTTCCAAAGTGAGTGCTCTCAGTGCTTGTGGTGAAGTACAATATAATACGTGCTATTAGTGAAACAGGTGCTGATAACAATGTTTATTCGTGACGGTAGTGCAGTGGAGATCCGTTTCGTGCTGGCCCTTGGCGACAGCTCCGATCTGTGTTTAGCCGCCTAGTGATAACAAACACAGACAATTACTAAACAGACAAACAAACAAAACACTCACAAACTCCTTTCATTAATTATTTTGGGCAATCTCCGGTCCTTCCAGTTTCCTCTTAACGAAACCCAAGCGAAGGAAAAGATTTACAATACTCCAGCCCCTTTATGCGATCATGCATAACCCTTGGTAAACGATTGCAGCTGATTCTATTGCCTGCAGCTGCTACCTCGTTTACCTTCCAGGTCAATACATTCTCGCACTGGAGTCTCGTCTTTTTCCAGGCTGATTGACTTCCTGACCCAGGAATTAACTGTCAGGACAACCTGTCCAAAGCCATTCCCTTTCGCTACTTCGTATCCTCACAGGTCGAGAGGGAGATTTACAACCAGAACTCATTATATTTCCGTCACAATACCACATTGTTTATAGGTAAAATAATATCACTGTCCCCTTAATAATAGGCCCTCTATGTATAGTGTGTGTCTTCTTATCACAAACAATTGTCAGAAAGTTACTACATCTGCCAGTTCATTTTTTGACCCATTGAGTAATAACGATAAAAACGAATAGTTGCCAGTATTACTATCTCAAATGATTTTCTGTTGAAATGCATATGCATTTTCCTGCTAACTGGGAGCTCTGCACAAACCTCAGTTCTGGCAGATGAAAAAGTAGGTGTGTAATAAACTTTGGAGACACCTCACATACAGCACAACTTTATCTACATTCGGCTTCTGGAGATATTGCAGAAATACAGGTGTGTTTCTGGTGCCTTTTTTTGTATCATAGAGTTTGTGAAAGTTCCATGGCCAGGCGTGAGCATGTCAGAGGTAAGAGCCAGTGCTATGAATATATACTGTTGCTATGAATGGTTGCTATGTATATCTATCATTGCTATGAATATGATGTTGTTGTTAAGGACTTATGAGGCTATAGTGCAAACTATAATGAATCACAAACTAATTACATTTCACATTCCTTCAGTCATATACAGTAGCTGTGCAGTTTAGAACAGTTCCAGGATTCTTGTAATAATGGTCAATAGCAAATCCTTAAAGTAATTGTAGTTCACAAAATGATTTCATAACTCTTGCCTGATTTGCACTTCCATTAGTTCAATAGATCTGAAATGTGCATTTTTAAATATGTGTCAAACTTTGCCCCTATTGGTTTACTAAGGACAATACATATCTCTAGGCTATAAGCGGTGCAGGTGAAAGAGGCAGATTAATAACACCAGAATTTTTAGAACTTGCAGTGGTTTTATTGAACACACTCAGAGGTAGATGCACTAAAGTGTTGCGGCTGTCGCAATAGTCTCAAACAAGTCGGAAGTCTAGGGTGAAGCGTACTAAACAAGTGCAATGCTATTTGCAACCTTAGATGAATATGTAATGAAGCTGTCAGCAATTGCGACACTTACAATTTCATCAATTTGTTACAAAACTTTGAAAGCACATTTTGAGCACTATAAATGTATGCGTATGCAATTTTATTGTATTGTTTTTAAACCGAAACCTCCTTATGTCGGACAAATATGTCCGTTTAGCAAGGGCTACTGTATGATTATGAAAAGCTTTTGGGGGTGAAGGTGGGGCCCTACTATAGAATCTGATGGGATTAAACTGCTTTTCATTTCTTATATATTACATAACAGTATTAAAATAGGAAAAATATAGACGGAACAGAATGCATTGTACATTTACATTTAACAAAAACAATGTTATTTTGATTCTTGCACCCTTGCATGTATAGACGTTATCTTTCGAGCACCCTCTGTTGCAGCAAACCACAACACTATTTATTTGAACAATGCCACATGACTCTCGCAGTGCTAGAGATCTTGCTAAGAAGACACAACAAATATTTAAATGAGTATACTGCAGCTCTTTTCATTAACATATTTTCTCTTAGTACATATGACAAAATGTCGCAACGAAAATGAAAATTGCGGTATGTTTGCGCTGTGACTGGCCCATCTTAGTACATCTACCCTCAGTATTGAAGGAAATTTCACAAAAATATGGGAAAACTCCCAACTCCAAATACATGTAATTAAACAAAAGCCTTCCTAACTATCAGTGGAGGGCTACTCCCGTTACCTCTTTAAAATAAACAGAATAAATTAACATGAATCACTCAGAACAAATAATAAGTACAAGTTTTTGATACTCTGTCTGTAGAATACAGATACATATTAGAAGGGACGACAGTGGCTCTCAAAAGTATTCACCCCCTTGGACTTTTCCACATTTTATTGTGTTACAACATGGAATCAAAATGGATTTAATTAGGAGTTTTTGCCACTGATCAACACAAAAGTCCATAATGTCAAATGTTCTAAATTAATTACAAATACAAAACAGAAAATAATTGATTGCATAAGTATTCACCCCTTGAGTCAATGGTAGAGGCACCTTTGGCAGCAATTACAGCCATGAGTCTATTTGGATAAGTCTCTACCAGCTTTGCACATCTGGACTGCAATTTTTGCCCATTCTTCTTTGCAAAATTGCTCAAGCTCCGTCAAGTTGGATGGGAACCTTTGGTGAACAGCAATTTTCAACTCTTTCCACGTATTCTCAATTGGATTGAGGTCCGGGCTTTGAGGCCAAAAGCTCTATTTTGGTCTTATCAGACCATAGAATCTTCTTTCTCTTGGTCTCAGAGTCTCCCACATGCCTTCTGGCAAACTCTAGCCGGGATATGATGTGAGTTTTTTCAACAATGGCTTTCTTTTGCCACTCTCCCATAAAGACCAGTTTTGTGAAGCACCCAGGCTATTGTTGCCATATGTACAGTGTCTCCCAGCTCAGCCATGGAAGACTGTAACTCCTTTAGAGTTGCCATAGGCCTCTTGGTGGCCTCCTGACTAGTGCCCTTCTCGCCCGGCTACTCAGTTTTTGAGGACAGCCTGTTCTAGACAGATTCACAGTTGTGCCATATTCTCTCCATTTCTTAATAAAGGACTTTACTGTGCTCCGGGGATATTCAATGCCTTGGAAATGTTCTTATATCCTACCCTGATTGGTGCTTTTGATGAACATTATTCGGATTTGCTTTGAATGTTCCTTCGTCTTCATGATGTAGTTTTTGTTAGGAAATGTACTAACCAACTGTGGGACCTCCCAGAGACAGGTATATTTAACCTGAAATCATGTGAAACACCTTAATTGCACACAGGTGGACTCCATTCAACTAATTATGTGACTTCTAAAGACAGTTGGTTGCACCAGAGCTTATTTAGGTGGTGTCATAGCAAAGGGGTGAATACTTATTTTCTGTTTTATATTTGTAATTAATTTAAACAATTTGTAGATTTTATTTTTCACTTTGGCATTATGGACTTTTTGTGTTGATCAGTGGCAAAACTCCTAATTAAATCCATTTTGATCCCATGTTGTAACACAATAAAATGTGGAAAAATCCAAGGGGTGAATACTTTTGAGAGCCTGTGACAGGATGACAGAGGTTGAGACTCAGAGACAGTGTGAAAATTCAAAAATAAAGCTTTTAATATACAAAAATACAAAATAAACCGCACAAGGGCCAAACAAAAAGGTTTCAAAACACAAAATACACACAAAATGAAACTTACAAAGAATAAGGCTTCCAGGCTGGGCGTTGCCTTCACTGGATTAAAAACATGAACAAAAACAGCACACACAAAAACCACTCTTATTTCCTGTAACAGGGCGAGGTGCCCTGTACATTGTTTTGTTTGTTTTCTTTTAGATCGGGTCTCCCTCCTCCCTGTGCAGTGTATTTTGTATTTGTTTTGTTTATTGTATTGTATTTATATGACGGCGTAGCCATTTGTTTGTTTTGTTATTATTTAGTAGCATGGATGGGTAGCCCCATCCACAACACAATTAGTGAACTTCGTGCAGAAGGTGGCCATCTCCCGAATTAATTAGGTGATTTAATTTGTTGCTAATCGGGAGATGGTCACCTGTTATAAAAGCCTGCAGCTCTCCAGCTCGGGGTGGGTGTCGAGGAGCGAGAGAGCGAGAGTGGAGAGAACTGAGAGAGAAACAGTAAACGGTAACGGATTGGAACAGTGAAGGCAATCTGCCCAGCCTGACCTATTCCGTGTATTTCTGTGTTCGTGATTTGTTTATGTTCAAACCTTTTATTTCGCTCGGTGAGCAAAGTGTGTTTTTGTTTAAATATTTTATTTATGGTTTGTTGTGCTGAATAAAAACGGCACAGCCTTTACCTGCAGTACTTTCCTGGTGTCAGTTTTCCTTCCTGCTTCTGCCTGACGTCAAACCACTCAGTCACCCTGTCACACTTCCTCAGCTATTCTCCTCTTTCTAGAACTCTCCCCTTTCTGGGAGGCTGAGGCCTCCTTTTAGGCCAGGTGGCTGAGTAATATGTGAATAATTAATTGACTGATTGCTCCCACCTGACATAATCAACCTGGGCAGGGAGAAGAATTTAACTCCATCCCTGCCAGTATTTCTAAGGGCAGAGCCCTGCTCTGCCACAGAGCCACTGTACCTTCTTCCATTTCCAGTAAACTCAAAATAGCGTGTCATAGTGACATTGTATGGTATCATCTTTCATAACTGCAACCGTTGCACTGCAAATCAGACATGTTGCCTTGCCGTCTATTATTCAGTGAAAAAATAATCATCTGGCTAACGATTTTGGAATCTTCAGTGTTCCACCTCCACCTTTCACTTCCGTAACATCTCCAACTACTTTTTGGTTACTGATTTTAGTTTTACATAAAGTAAAATACATAGTTTAAACAAGCCTTTGCTTCGCTATCCTAATCAAAATTATGTGTGCTGTACTGTTACACATGTGCGTGAGGAAACGGATCCTGTGTGCCATTTGATTGGCTATTTTGCTACCTCTGTGAGCTGTGATTGGCTTAATGGGAAAGTCACATGTTGAATACACATGTTATATTAAAGGCGGGTTGTTTTAAAGAAGAATTCCAAAACAATACAGTACATCAATGCAATTTAAGAAACTATTGGACACCTCTTCTTTAGAGTATTAACTATTTATTTTAAACTATGTCATTCAGCTTTATCTCCGCTAAAGCTCACAGGAAATTATATTCCCACACAGAGGACAGGTTTACAGGGCTTGAAAGTAGACTTCTACCAGGTTGCTGGTTCCCCAGTGTTATGGGTGCTATTGATTGTTCTCACACAGCACTGTCACCCTGATCCATGGAGCCTGCTCTGCAGGGTGGCAATGCCGACAAGGAAGAGAATTGAGGCTACATCTCATCAATCAATATTTTCGCTTAAATATGCCATTGCACAACATTACTTTTATATGCATTAAGAATATGCAATTGCACAACATTACTTTTATATGCATTAAGAATATGCCATTGCACAACATTACTTTTATATGCATTAAGAGAAAGGAAAAAGTTTTTTCTGTTTTGTTTTTGTTTTTTACATCAGATAAGGAATACAAATTAAAAGGGAGCGTGCAGTTTCACATTATGCTGCCTGTCCACTGCTTTGTGCTGTGTCTGTTGATCACTCATTTTCGGTCAATGTAAGCCACCTCCACCTTTTCACAATAAGCTACTGACCAAAACATACACCTGGACTGCTAGGGCTTTTTATATGAAGGTGGTCACGTAGTCTCAGAATTTATCGTCGCATTAAATTGTTGTTTGCAGTAAATTTTGTGTGTGCGCTATGACATGTAAATGAGACAGATAGTGTACACATAAATAAATACGTTCTCTGTCAGTAATGGTGCAGTAAATTTAGATTTATCGCACATGGTAGGCTCACTACTTTACATGTGCGCTAACTCTAAATTTAGTGCCCTTTAGTAAAGTGTTGTAAACATGTGTATCATTTTATATACTGTACCTGTTAGATATACCCTGGGATACTTTGGTAACTCAAAGTTGGAATTTTCAGAGGTGTTATTTCACAGCCTCCGAGAACCACAGACAAGCTTTCATACTGAAGTTTCATCTTTGTTTCATACTGAAATTTCTACTTTTAGTATCTCCATCTGACATACTGTATTGGTTTAATTAGAGCTATACAGAGTTTGGAAGTATGTTCTCAAAAAGGAATTGATTTGTGTTTGCCATAGTTTATAAAATATTGATGTTCTCTTAATCCTTAAAATGGCAGCACTAGGGTCTGAGATCTGTCCACACCTCTGCAAACTCACTGCAGACAAATCTACTCAATGCCACCTGTTACACAGCTTCTCTAATAGCCACAGTTACTTGCTTTCATAACTAAGGAAACAAGTGCTCTGGTAAGCCCCGGTCCAGATAGTGGAATTGTAGTCCAGGAACAGGACATCGTCCACAAGAATGGCCGCAGGTCCCTTGCCATGCCCCTATAAAGGTCGATTCCTGTCTGTCTCACTGTGTTGGGGTTGTAAACGTGTGGACTGAGTTGTCTCTACGTATATTATAATGGTACTCAATCAAGTAAACATAAAACAACTAAAATTACACAACGCAATATGTATTACCACAATACATGTTTACTTTGCAATTTTAGTTTTAGTATAATCCTCGTTATTAATATCACAGGTGTCCAATTAACAATGGAGCCCTAAGTCGAGATGCAAAGTAATAAAATCATTTTAATAATGTAACTACTCATAATAATTTACCTGTTATTTTCTGAATTGAATTTCTCTTCCATTTCCTCATTCGGTTAGTCGGTTTCAAAAGGCTACCAGTAGTATCTTTAGTTTGATCCCTGTTTTTAAGTGAAACTCCTACAATTTGAATCAGTGTTATCACTAATTAAATTAGTTTATGTGCAATCCAATTTACTGTCTAGTCTACATTGTAATTGTTACATCAGATATGGGAATAACAAAACAGAATCTGATTTGTTTTGGATTTTGGAGCAACGCCAATGAGATAGAATAGGGAAGTGCAAGAGAACTTACAAGTTCTGGCAACTTCGATTAATTGCTGGGCTTTTCAAACAGAACGATTGCAACTATCATTACAATTTAAGGGAAAGTTAATAAATGAAATAATAATAATTAATAAAAATAAATGTTTGTCATTTGAAACTGCTTTTAAAGGCTTTAGTTACACCTAGAAGAGACCTTCTCAGTTGACCCTGATGGTACGCACAACTGAACCACACCAACATCCAGCCTCATACCGACAACGACTCAGCATCACCATGCTGTAAAGTGTTTCAACCAATCAATGCTGTATTTCTGTTCTTTCTTGAGTTTCCCTTTCAAAAAATGAATATACAGTACGCTTTTATTAAAACTTTTAGTAAATTTATATCACTCAACATTTTTCTTGTGGCAGCATTTTCCTGTTTTTCAGCGAATACGTCTCTGTTTTCATCCGTAGCATTTTGAAATCTGGTCATCATTTTCATTAACTGACAGTTTGGGTCTGGGTCTTACCCTCTAATTTTAACACTGGGAGAGTACAGTGTATTTTCAGTGGATAAAATGTAACATTACATTGAAGTCATGAGTAATCTTGATAAATACTTGTAGCAAAGTGGTGATTGATTACAGGTGCGTACAGTGCAGAGTGTATGCAAGAACACACAGACAATGATTTTTTCAGGTGCAAGGGTGTTTATTGAGTTATTAAAAAATGTCCAGAGCCTTATGGTGAACATCTGTAAATAATGAATGATGGAAGTGATACAGCGGCGTGTATCACTTTGTTTGTAATCCTCGGGTTTGACCCGAAACCAAATAACAAAGTCCTGTTCTTTCCTCACCCACACGTAACACAGAACACAAAGACACAGTGTTTATTTAGTGCGTGAAACTAGTGCTTGTGGTGAAAAGACAGTTTGTTGTGAAACAGGGAAGTGCTGGTGTCCGGTTTGTTGCTGGCCTGCGGCTGCAGCTCCAGATAGTGTTAGTAATCTTAAAACGACACAAACAAAACAATGTTACAAGACAGACTAACAAACACGACACTCACGGTTCTCACAATTGCAGGTTTTCCTTTTGGTTCTTTCTCTAACCATTCACAAAGGAGCAGATCACTTACGCTTATGTCCCCTATTTATATCCTTGCTCAAGACCCTAGGTTAACGAGCGCATCCGCTCCTCCAATCCTCTGATGCCACGCTGTTTACCGTCTGGGTCATTGAGTTTGGCTATCATAGCCCCGCCCCTTTCCTAAATGACCGACTTCCACCTACCTAAGGAATAAATTGTCATGCCATTTAGCTAAGGGTAAGGGTTCCTTTTACACAGTGCCCTCACAGGTCTAGATGGAGATCTAACACCAAGAATCATTCGATCTCTGTCACAATACTGTACAATCTTTAATGGTAATGGGATAGGCATTAAAAAAGAGCCTTCCATTTTAACTACAATGTACAAAACTTAGTATTAAAAGTACTTTGTATTAAAATAAAATCAGAGACAACAGCTATTCTTATTCATGTTAAAACTTCAACATAAAATCATACATATAAATAAAAAAGGAAATGCATTAGGATGTTATAAAACAGTTTGTTTAATAATATAGGCACCTTTTAGTGGTTGCCTCTGACAATGGTTTCATTTGGATTTGCAACAGGACTGGGGTGTTTACACTTCAACCTGTGTAGCTTCATCCATCCATCCATTATCATTAACCGCTTACTCCTTTACAGGGTCACGGTGAGCTGAAGCCTAACACAGGGCAAGGCGAGACTACACCCTGGATGGGATGCCAGTCCATCGCAGGGCACACACACACACTCACACAGAGGCAATTTAGAGTGACCAATCAACCTGGACAGCATGTCTTTGGACTGTGGGAGGAAACCGAGTACCCAGAGAAACTCCACACAAACATGGGGAGAACATGCAAACTCCACACAGACAGTACCCTAGGCGGATTCGAACCTAGGACCCTGGTGCTGTGAGGCAGCGCTAACCACTACGCCACCGTGCCACCGTGCGCCCTGTGTAGCTTCAGATTTTTCTTATTCTTACTGTGATTGGCTGCAAAGACAACAGGGCTAGCCAGAGATTGGATAATGTTTTGTTGGGCGGCTTTTAATTGTGCACAGTTTCCTAATAACTGAAGACATTGTATTCTGGGAGATGTACAGGTAGTGGACAAAAAAATGGAAACACCAATGTAAAGTTACTTAATAGGGCGTTGGGCCACTATGGTATCCTGCTCTGTGGAGTTCTCGACGGACCGTTTTTATTGAAATTTGCAGTCAATTGATCTGCAGTTGCTCGTCTACACTACATGCGAGTCCACACTTATGAAGACGACATTTTGCAAATCAAAGGAATGCACAGTGCTGATAAGGATAGTTTTGACAAAGATTATCAGATCAAGTTTAGCTCCAACATAGAGGCCACTTTATTAGGACCTGTCTACCCAGGATTTGGCATGTTCTCCTGGTATACCCATGGTCCCTACATTACTCTGGAAGGCAAAACAAATGTAAGCTGTAGTTTTCATTACTGTGGATCAAGTGCACCCAACAATCAAAAATACATCCCAGCACCATAAAGGAATTGTGAGCAACTGGTTTGAGGAGCATGACAGAGACTTTAGGCATCTTTCATGGCCACCGCAATGCCCAGACCTCAATCCAATACAGCATGTTTGGCATGAAGTTAAACAATGCATTAGATCAACGCAATCCTCGGCCTACCTCTTCACCAATTGTGTGTAATTTTGAGATTAGCGTCCCACGAAACACCTTCTAGCACCTTGTGGAGTCCATGTCAAGTTATGTTACAGCTGCGATCACAGCCTGATAACATTTTAACTTGAAAATGCAAGACACAAATGGCACTCAGTTAAAAGGGTAAGAATAAAAGCATTGTTTACCTCCACTTTTGTTTGCAACCCTTTTAAGGCCATACAGAGTTTAATCAGCATTCAAATCTTGCTGTACCCCACAGGTGCTGCTTGAAACGTTTTTAAGCTGGTTTGAGAGATTGTGTAGTGGGTGGTTGGGAAGGGGAGGACATCAGTTATTGAGACTGATGCTAAAACTCTCAGAACTGGGAGCTGGATACAAATACACAACCTTCAACAAGAAAAAGAAACAGCAAATGACAACTCACGAGGACAGTTTAAATCAGTCATGAGGATGACTACAGGGAGCAATATAAGAACTCAAATGGTAATCAGTAGCAGGACTGACTACAAAGACAGGCTGCAGATCGACACAGGAGGATCACCGAGAGAAATCAATAGGCTTCTGATTTTCAAAAGCAAAGGGAGAGATTAGCATAACTATGAGACCGAAAGCCTCTCTCTCTCTCTGTCTCTCGCTACACCCACGTAGCTTTATTTTGTCTTCTTCAGATGAATGAGGTTTACATGCAGAGAGCTCTTAAATATAGAAAAAGAATCTTAACTGTAAACAGACTGATATGTATATACCCTATTTTGAGATAAAAGCTGCATCATCCTGTTGTGTCTCAGTTGGACAAGATAGCAGATCTGACTGACACTATTTCACACATTTTCAATATTCATTGCAAAAACAAATGTTAAATAGTTAATATGTAAAAATGTTAGTAATAGTAAAAATATAGTTAATAGTTGAAACCACAAAAGTCAGGAAATTCCTTACAAAAATACCATTAGCATCAATGGTGCACCTTTAACGAGGAGAAGTTCCACTAAACAATGATAAGAGCAGTGAAAATTCATTTTCAATTACATTTTCACTAATCATCTGGTATTGAACGTTGTGAATATATTTTATTATGGGTGGTGTTAAAATTAATTTTTCTACCTCATTCGTTTCAGTAATATTTCTATTTACATTTCTCCTGGCAACAGGGCTACAGTGGAGACGCCTGTAGGTTTGTTTTAACTACAGTATATCTAGAGAGCACTCATTCAGTTGTGATAAAACTTGGTATGGGCATTCATTAGCACAATTGCTTGGGTGTATCCAGATCTCTGTCATTGTGACCTACTTTTACAAGTGTTTTGGCCTTTGATTTACTGCTCTATTTAAACCTGCAGAACCATTTGCTCAAATGTGATTCAAATTTGCATGGACACTTGCTACTTATTCCATAAAGTGAGTGCAGCTCATGACAACATTCAATTCTTTTTCCAGGTCTGATAAACAAATGACATTATCGGAGGCTGTGTGGTCCAGTGGTTAAAGAACAGGGCTTGTAACCAGGAGGTCCCCGGTTCAAATCCCACCTCAGCCACTGACTCATTGTGTAACCCTGAGCAAGTCACTTAACCTCCTTGTGCTTCGTCTTTCAGGTGAGACGTAAGTGACTCTGCAGCTGATGCATAGTTCACACACCCTAGTCTCTGTAAGTCGCTTTGGATAAAGGCGTCTGATAAATAAACAAATAATAATAATTCATATTGTACACAGGGGGATTTTAAGGGTTTGACCCTTTTATCTTTTAAAACACAGTTAAACTAGCCATCAGTTCCAATGAATCTGTGAAAATAAAGTCCCTTGGCACCCACCCATTCAGAAGAGCATAAGAAGAAGAACATAAAAAGTATCCAACAAGAGGGGCCATTCGCCCATCTTGCTCGTTTGGTTGTTAGTAGCTTATTGATCCCAGAATCTCATCGAGCAGCTTCTTGAAGGATCCCAGGGTGTCAGCTTCAACAACATTACTGGGGAGTTGGTTCCAGACCCTCACAATTCTCTGTGTAAAAAGTGCCTCCTATTTTCTGTTCTGAATGCCCCTTTATCTAATCCCCTGGTCCTTCAGGTCAAAAAGTCCCCTGGGACGACATTGTCAATAGAATTTTGAATGCTTGAACAGATCACCGTAGTCTTCTTTGTTCAAGACTGAATAGATTCAATTCTTTTAGCTTGTCTACATACGACATGTCTTTTCAACCCGGGATAATTCTGGTCACTCTCCTTTGCACTCTTTTTAGAGCAGCAATATCCTTTTTGTAACGAGGTGACCAGAACTGAACACAATATTTGAGATGAGGTCTTACTAATGCATTGTAAAGTTTTAACATTACTTCCCTTCATTTAAATTCAACATTTTTCACAATATATCCGAGCATCTTGTTGGCCTTTTTTTATAGCTTCCCCATATTTTTTGCATAGATTTTCTTCAATTTCAGTATCTCCCATATGATATTTATAATGCACATTTTTATTGCCTGGGTGCAGTACCTTACACTTTTCTCTATTAAATGTCATTTGCCATGTGTCTGCCCAGTTCTGAATGCTGTCTAGATCATTTTGAATGACCTTTGCTGCTGCAACAGTGTTTGCCACTCCTCCTATTTTTGTGTCGACTGCAAATTTAACAAGTTTGCTTACTATACCAAAATCTAAATCATTAATGTAGATTAGGAATAGCAGAGGACCTAATATTGATCCCTGTGGTACACCACTGGTTACCTCACTCCATTTTGAGGTTTCTCCTCTAATCAGTACTTTCTGTTTTCTACATGTTAGCCACTCTCTAATCCATGTGCATGCATTTCCTTGAATCCCTACTGCGTTCAGTTTGAGAATGAATCTTTTATGCAGGACTTTGTCAAAAGCTTTCTGGAAATCTAAATAAACCATGTCATATGCTTTGCAATCATCCATTGTCGATGCTGCATCCTCAAAAACCAAACAGGTTAGTTAGACACGATCTCCCTTTCCTAAAATCATGCTGACTGTCTCCCAGGATACTGTTACCATATAGGTAGTTTTCCATTTTGGATCTTATTATAGTTTCCATACGTTTACATATAATAGAAGTCAGGCTTATTGGTCTGTAGTTACCTAATTTGGTTTGTCTCCCTTTTGTGGATCGGTATTATGTTTGCAATTCTCCAGTCTGTCGGTACAACCCCTGTGTCAAGAGACTGTTGCATGATCTTGGTTAGCAGTTTGTAAATAACTTCTTTCATTTCTTTAAGTACTATTGGGAGGATCTCATCCGCCCAGGGATTTGTTTATTTTAAGAGCTCCTAGTCCCTTTAACACTTCTGCCTCTGTTATGCTAAAGCTATTTAAAACTGGATAGGAACAGGTCGACATGTGGGGCATGTTCTCCGTATCCTCCTTTGTAAAAACTTGTGAAAAGTAATCAATTAATATATTTGCTATTCTTTTTCTTTGTCTATGATTTTAACATTTGTATCTCTTAGACATGTAACCTCCTCTTTGAATGTTCTCTTGCTGTTATAATATTGGGAAAACATTTTGGAATTGGTTTTAGCCCCCTTAGCAATGTTCATTTCTATCTCTCTCTTGGCCTTTCTAACTTCCTTTTTGACTTGCGTTTGCAGTTCCAAGTACTCTTTCTGTGTACTTTGTTTTTGGTCCCTTTTAAATGCTTTGTAAAGTGCCTTTTTTCGCTGAATAATTTTTTTGAATTAATCTATTAAACCATTTTGGCCATTTTGTTTTAGATTTAGATTTGTCTACTTTTGGGATGTATTTGTTTTATGCCTCTAGTACTACATTTAAAAAAAACAGCCATCCTTTTTCTTTGGAAGATTTTTCTATTTTACTCCAATCTACTTATGTTAGTCTCTTTTTCATACCTTCATAGTTTGCTTTTCTAAAATTGTAAACCTTAGCTTTAGTCATTACTTTTGGGTTTTGAAAATCACTTCAAATGAGACCATGTTGTGGTCTGAGTTTGCCAATGGTTCTCTGACCTCTGTTTTAGTTATTCTGTCTTCGTTATTTGAAAAGACTAAATCAAGGCATGCCTCCCCTTTAGTCAGTGCCTTGACAAATTGCGTTAGGAAGCAGTCATTTGTCATTTCCACCATTTCAATTTCATCCGTCGTGCTCCCCACGGGTTTTCCCATTTATATGGGGAAGTTGAAATCCCCATTAGTATGGCTTCTCCTTTGCTATATGCATTTCTAATGTCATTGTATAACAGATTATTTTGCTTTCGGCGTCTAAATTTGGCGGTCTATAGCATGCTCCTATTATTATGCCCTTTGAATTTTTGTCAATTATTCTGACCCATATTGATTCTACGTTGTTTTCTTCGTCCATATTTAACACCTGAGCTTCAAGACTATCTCTTATGTATAGCGCTACCCCTCAGCCTCTTCTGTCCTGCCTGTCTTTCCTATACAGTGTATAGCCACTAATAGTATATTAAGTCTCCATCACTCTCAGACAACCAAGTTTCTGTAACACCTATCACATCGTAGTTACTTGTTAGTGCAGTAGCTTCAAGTTCTAACATTTTGTTTCTGAGACTTCTAGCATTTAGATAAATACATTTAATGGCTGTCTTACCTGAGTTGTTGCCCTTGTTTTGATGTGGTCTCCCTTCTGTTTTTGTTTTCTCCCCTTCCTTTCTAGTTTAAATGCTTCTGAACCTCCTCAAGGATCCTTTGTCCGAGTAGATTGGTTCCTTTTTGTTTAAGTGCAGTCCATCCTGTCTATATAGATAGTCCTTGTTGTAGAATGTGGTCCAATGTTCAAGGAAGGTGAAGCCTTCCTGTGTGCACCACGATTTCAGCCATACATTTTGATTATGTATTTCCAAGCTGTCCGTATGCTCCTTTGCAAGGTGCCGGCAGTATCCCAGAAAAATACCACAGTTTTGGTTTTGTCTTTTAATTTTCTAGCTCTCTGAATTTGTTTTGCAGGGATCTTGGTCTGTCTCTTCCAATGTTGTTTGTACCGATGTGGACGACTACTACCGGGTTGTCTCCTGTTCGTTCTAGGAGCCTGTCCACGTTCTCAGTGATGTGTGTGACAGAGGCTCCTGGAAGGCAGCACACTGTTGTAGTAAGGGGGTCCAGACTGCGAACTGAACTTGCTGTGTTTCTCAAAATGGAGTCCCCAACAATCATGACCTCCCTTCTTTTTGTTGCCTGGCCAGCACTGTTTATGGGGTCCTGGATGTTGTTCCTTTTGTTCTCTTGATGTTGGTTTTGATCATCTAAATTTTGAAGTGACTCAAATTTGTTGGATGTTTTGATTTCTGGTGGTTGTGTTTGACAAAGTTTCTTTTTTTCCCTGCTTCTGCCTACCTGAACCCAACTGTTTTGACCCTCTTCTATCTCCCTGGTGGCTTTCAGTGCTAGGGGTGCAGACTTCCATGAATTGTGGGTGTGCCAGATCCTCAAGCTCCTGTTGCTATCTCATTTCCTGCAGCTCCATTTCTAGCATACTTACTAGTTTAAGCAAGTCCTGGATCGTCGGCACTTTTACACCCAACCATACTGAGTTCGGAACCAACCTTCGGTTAGGTTATTGCATTTAATTCAGCAAACAGACAAACACAAAAAAACAACGTTCTGCTTGAGTATGTTGGCTAACTCTTCACTAGGTTTATACAGAATGTTCAATCTTGTCAAATGTTTACAATATTTTTTCAATAGGACTAGATTGAGGTATTTTGTAGCATTCCTGTAAAGATTTAAATTGAGTTCCTATTCTTGAAAATGGGCCAAATGGGTCTCTCCTGTTAAGACGAGGGTTCTGCTAATCACTTTATTTGTGCCATTTTAGAAAACAATTCAGTACATGCATGCTGTAAGAAAAATAGTGAGACATGTTTTCTGCTGTAGATTTTCATCACTGATAATGCAAACTAGACCACTGAAAATGTCTGCAGTTTGTTAACAGATGCAGTAATGCTCTTTTAAAGGTATAGCAAGGTTTTAAAATCCTAGTTTCCCTAGCTGATTGCCTGATTCCATGCTTCTGCATTCCACTCTCCAGTGTTGCAGAGGGTTGGAGAGATTTCTTCAAAATACTTTAGCTTCATTGGCCCCACCCCTATATAGCCTCTGACCACCAGAACACCCAGTATAATATCTCTAGGGTATTTTTGCTATGATATTGGACATGTGTAGGCAAGTGTGACAGGCTGGCTTGCAGTGGTGAGTGTGATGACGTCACGGACCAGGAAGTAACTGAAACCAAAACAGTGGATGGGCGGGTGAAGCTGAATGCTATGGCATTCAGCGTATTTATTAATAATTAAACAAAAACAAATGATTTAAACAAAACACAAAACAAAAAGGCACAAGGGCCAAACGAATAAACAGCAAACAAGTAAGTGGCGTGCTGGCTAAACCAGCACGCTTTAGCAATTGTTTTGTACTCTCGCTCTCTCTCCGCTCTCCGTACTCTCCTCTGTACACTCAACAACCAACCCGAACAGCTGCTGGTTCTTATACTCTGGCCGAGGGGTTAACTAGTTGTTAATTATCTTATTACCCCTCGGCCACAGTCTGCATCGTTTGGTAAGGATGCATGACTGTCAGCTAGTTAAATAATCAGTAGCTGATCAGTCATGCATCCTCACGAGGTTTTAAATATAAATATAAAAACAATAACAAACGACGGCGCTTTTATCCGCCGCAAACAAATACAAATAATAATAAATAGGGGCGGGACACTCCGCCACACATGCCCCCTTGCGCAGCACACATGGCCTTTTCGGCCACCTCCCCTTATTCCCTAAAGTCCCGGCTAGCAGTCCTGGCCCCGGAACAGGGGAAGCAAGGTGTCTCCGGGGGCGGCCACGGCGGGATGTCCTCCTCCCACCCCAACAACTGTAGCGTCCTAGTGGACCACGCACAGGCCGGCCCCTCTGGCCAGAAAAATTTTGGGGGTGGTCTCCAGACCTGCCCCCCCTTCTTCATGGCCGGCATCTCCCCTCCGTGGGGCTCCGGCCACAGTATTTCCTGCAGCGAAATTGCTGCGGGGGGAGCTGGTCTCCTGACCTCCCCCTTCTTCATGGCAGGCAGCTCCCCTTCATGGGGCTCCAGCCACAGTATTTCCTGCCGCGAAAGTGCGGCTGGGGAGCTGGTCTCCTGACCTCCCCCCTTTCCGTGGCGGCAGCTCCCTTCATGGGGTTCCAGCCATAGTATTTCCTGCCGCGAAAGTGCGGCTGGGGAGCTGGTCTCCTGACCTCCCCCTTTTCCGTGGCCGGCAGCTCCCCTTCATGGTGCTCCAGCCACAGTATTTCCTGCCGCATGGCAGGACTGGTAGCGACTCCAGGCAAAACAGGACCCTCGGGAGGCGAAGGTAGCAGCTGCAGACCTTCGCAGGCAACGGCAGCAGCAGCGGACCCTCGGGGCGGCGGCAGCCGCAGCGGACCCTCGGGGGCGGCAGCAGCAGCGGACCCTCGGGCGGCGGCAGCAGCAGCGGACCCTCGGGAGGCGGCGGCAGCAGCAGGACCCTCGGGAGGCGGCGGCAGCAGCAGCGGACCCTCGGGAGGCGGCGGCAGCAGCAGCGGACCCTCGGGAGGCGAACTTCGGGAAGGGAGCCCCTGGCCATGGAGGCGGCAGCGGGAGCTCCACTTCTCCCTTGTACCCTGTAACTGGTGGCTCTCCAGGCGATGCGGAGCAACAGGCAGCCCCAGGCGATGCGGAGCAACAGGCATCCTTAGGCGATCGCGGGCAACAGGCATCCTTAGGCGGTGCGAAGCAACAGGCATCCTTAGGCGAAGCGAAGCAACAGGCATCCTTGGGCGGTCGCGAAGCAGGGCAGGAGCAGTCCTTCCCATGATGGTGGATGTGGAACCAGCAGGTATTCACCCTCTGCTGGTGGAGGTGGAGATGGAACCAGCAGGTATTCACCCTCTGCTGGTGGAGGTGGGAGGGGCAAGCAGTCCTCCCACGGTGGTTGAGGCGGAACCAGCAGGTATTCACCCTCTGCTGGTGGAGCTGGGAGCGGCAAGCAGTCCTCCCACGGCGGTTGAGGCGGAACCAGCAGGTATTCACCCTCTGCTGGTGGAGGTGGGAGGGGCAAGCAATCCTCCCACAGCGGTTGGCGTAACCAGCAGGAATTCACCCTCTGCTGGTGGAGCTGGGAGCGGTAAACAGTCCTCCCACGGCGCTTGAGGCGGAACCAGCAGGCATTCACCCTCTGCTGGTGGAGGTGGGAGGGGCAAGCAGTCCTCCACGGCGATTGAGGCAGAGGTGGAGACAGAGGCAGCTCCTGCTGCTCTGCTCCCTAGTGGTGGTGGAGACAGAGGCAGCTCCTGCTGCTCTGCTCCTAGCTGTGGAGACAGAGGCAGCTCCTGCTGCTCTGCTCCTGGTGGTGGAAGCGATGGAGGTGGCGGAGACAGAGGCAGCTCTTGCTGCTCTGCTCCTGGCGGTGGTGGAGGCAGAGGCAGCTCCTGCTGCTCTGCTCCCTAGTGGCGAAGCGGTTGAGGTGGTGGAGGCAGAGGCAGCTCTTGCTGCTCTGCTCCTGGCGGTGGTGGAGGCAGAGGCAGCTCCTGCTGCTCTGCTCCTGGTGGTGGTGGAGGCAGAGGCAGCTCCTGCTGCTCTGCTCCTGAAAGTGGCGGAGGCAGAGGCAGCTCCTGCTCCTCTGCTCCGGGCGGTGGCGGAGGCAGAGGCAGCAGGTATTCTTCCTCTGCTGCTGGAGACCTAGGTTCTGGACCTGTGGGCTTCCCCCCTGGCGCTGGATGTGCGGGCTCCCCCTTCTGGCGCTGGATGCACGGGCTCCCCTTCTGGGCGCTGGATGCACGGGCTCCCCCTTCTGGGCGCTGGATGCAAGGGCTCCCCCTTCTGGGCGCTGGATGCACGGCTCCCCCTTCTGGCGCTGGATGCAGGGCTCCCCTTCTGGCGCTGGATGCTCGCTCCCCCTTCTGGGCGCTGGATGCTCGCGCTCCCCTTCTGGGCGCTGGATGCTCACGCCCCCTTCTGGGCGCTGGGCACAACGGGACTTCGGGCTCATCCCTTTCCTCATCTGTGTCCCGGTCGACCTCTGGGCAGCTTTCCTCCTCATGCCCATATCGATGGCAGTATGTACACCACTCCTCCGTGGAGTCCTCCCTGTGTACCCACCATGCGAGATCCCATGGCGGAGCTCAGGATCCATCCTTTGGCTTCCACTGTCCCTCTGTTGTGGGGCTGGCCATTCCTCTCTCCTCCCTTCTTCTTCCCATTTTTTTTTTTTTCCTTCACAAAAAAACACTTTTGAAAAAACAAAAAACGTCCTTTTCCTGGTCCGCTGTTGGAGGCGTTGTTTGTCCCACGCAGGACACCATATGTGACAGGCTGGCTTGCAGTGGTGAGTGTGATGACGTCACGGACCAGGAAGTAACTGAAACCAAAACAGTGGATGGGCGGGTGAAGCTGAATGCTATGGCATTCAGCGTATTTATTAATAATTAAACAAAACAAATGATTTAAACAAAACACAAAACAAAAAGGCACAAGGGCCAAACGAATAAACAGCAAACAAGTAAGTGGCGTGCTGGCTAAACCAGCACGTTTTAGCAATTGTTTTGTACTTACGCTCTCTGGCTCTCTCTCCGCTCTCCGTGCTCTCCTCTGTACACTCAACAACCAACCCGAACAGCTGCTGGTTCTTATACTCTGGCCGAGGGGTTAACTAGTTGTTAATTATCTTATTACCCCTCGGCCACAGTCTGCACGCGTTTGGTAAGGATGCATGACTGTCAGCTAGTTAAATAATCAGTAGCTGATCAGTCATGCATCCTCACGAGTTTTTTAAATATAAATATAAAAAACAATAACAAACGACGCGGCGCTTTTATCCGCGCCGCAAACAAATACAAATAATAATAAATAGGGGCGGGACACTCCGCCACAGCAAGCTTTTATGTTTTATTTAAAATGTTCTTTTTTGTGTTTGTATTGGTTCGTCTGTTTACTCGTATTTGCTGTTTTTCAATATTTGTAAAATGGAGGTACCAGTTATCGGGTATTCTCTACTTGTGATCCTTCTCTCCCTTCCAGTTGCATTTGAGAGGTGTTCTCCAAGAGGTCCCGGTCTGGGGAGGTGGAGAGGGAATCCAGGAGGATATGAGGGAATAAAACAAGGCACCGGGTGTCCTCCTCCTGTAGTTCAAAAGCGAGAGTTGACACTCCGTCCTCGATTCTTCGTGCCAGACTGATAAA
>JAGXEW010001283.1:0-24025 GCA_030684275.1 Acipenser oxyrinchus oxyrinchus | reverse complement strand
CATGATTTCCATTACATGAGAGTAGATGTTAAAACTTCATGCTGATTTGAACTTGGCTCGCCAAGATAAGCACCAACTAAGACGTAGCTTCACAGTAAACTAATGTGATCCATATGTGTCTCCATCCATTTGCGCTTCCTTCCATATGATGATGTAGATATCCTTCTGTCTGGTGTTGATGGCTGAAGTGTAATGCTGGCTCCAGGGATCAGCTTATTTTGCCTCCCTAGCGCATCAGCACACACAACGGCTGCGATGCTGGCTCCGGGATCAACCATAGTGCGGTCTCCCCAGCGCATCAGCATGACAACCGTCTGGATTGAGCTAAGTAGGGTACATCTCTGGGGTCTTCAAGTGGGCACCTTCCATCCTCAGTGTTTCGTCGACTAGCCCACGACACCTCAAGAGGGCTCGACGGTGATTCTGGCGTCCCAGCATCACCTCCCTCCGTCCCCCACTCAACTCAGCCCAGCTTACTTACCTGTACATCAGCCTTTCTTTCTTTCTATTGTGCTTGAGATCCCCAGCCAGAATCTTTCCGTCTCAACCACAGCCAGTTGCTGCTCCTCTCTGCTGCTTCAGATAAGTTCTTCACTGTGCGACGCAACTCTTGGCCATTGAATCCGACATCTCTGAGAAACCGGGTTGTAGAGTGTGCCACAAATCCTCGACATCCCACTTCCACTGGGTAAACCCAGACTCTCCATCCTCGCTGTTCCGCTTCAGTGGCTAGTTGAGCATACCGCAGTTTCTTCCTCTCATACGCCTCATCTACAGCATCCTCCCATGGCACTGTTAACTCTACCAGGTGAACAAGGCGTGCTGATCCAGACCACAAGACAATATCTGGTCGAAGGTTTGTGGTGGCAATCTCAGGTGGAAAAATAAGCCGTTGACCAACATCTGCCAGCATTTTCCAGTCTCTAGCAGCTTCCAGTTGTCCTGGGCGAGGATTGGTTTTAACACCTTTTCTTGGTGGTTGCTCTCCTGGGCGGAGGAATGTTGTCTTTTGTGTGTAATGTTTTGATGGAACAGGTGGCAACTTATTGGTCATGTTACGCTTGTCTTCCAATGCTAAGGCCAAACATCGCAGCACCTGGTCATGGCCAAGTAAACCGTCCTTGGCTAAGAGCCACCTTACATCCTGTCAAAATGTGCCTTAATGTTGCAGGTGATGAACACAAAGGACATGAGGGATCCTCTCCTACCCAGAGGTTTAGGTTCTGTGGTGATGGGAGAACATCATATGTTGACCTTATAAGGAAACTGATCCTGCTCTGTTCCATTGACCATAGGTCTTGCCAGTCAATCTTGCGTTGTTCCACACTCTCCCATCTCATCCATTCTCCCTGCTTGCCCTGGGAAATGGCCTTTATACACCTCATCCTCTCCTCCTGCTTTTGCACCTCGTTGACTACAAGCTTCCTCCGTTCGCTGGGGCTGCCTTGTGCCATGTAGGAGGAACTGAACTGAGACCAAGACCCCTCTTCCATGCTGAACTTGCCCCATGATATCACCAATTTGAAGGGCAGCCTTTGCATCCTCCACAGCTTTCTTTGCCACCCACTTTCTTCCAGTTTTCAACACAGGTGCTGCCTCCCTTACGCATTTGTCGCGTGACTCTACTTATGTCATTTCCAGTCGGATCTTGGCGCACTTAAACTCCTCGGTTAGAGCGGAGACAGGTAGCTGCAGTATTCCTTTACCATAAAGTCCCACTCTGCTGAGGCAGCATGGAACTCCCAACCATTTCCTGATGTGTGAACTGATTAAAGCTTCCAGCTTCTCTACTGTTGTCAAAGAAACCTCGTACACAGTCAGTGGCCACAGCAACCTTGGCAGTAGGCCAAACTGAAAGCACCAGAGTTTTAATTTGCCTGGTAAAGCGCTGCTGTCTATGCTCTTCAACCCTTCCACAGCTTGTTGTCTAACTTCTCCCACACGAACTGTGTCCTTTAGATCCCCGTCGTACCATCTCCCAAGGCTCTTCACTGGCTTCTCAGACACTGTTGGTATTGCCTCACCATTAATGAAGAACGTTTTATCTACTACTTTACCTTTAATTATAGAGATGCTCCTTGATTTAGTGGGCTTGAATTGCATTCGTGCCCATTCAATGTTATTGGTTAATTTGCCCAATAACCGATTAGTGCAGGCTACTGTTGTAGTCATGGTTGTCATGTCATCCATGTATGCTCGAATTGGTGGTAGTCGTATTCCAGAAGCCAAGCTCTCCTCCCACTAGCCATTTTGATGCCCTAATGATTACTTCCATTGCCATGGTAAAAGCCAGTGGAGAAATGGTGCATCCTGCCATTATTCCAACTTCTAGGCATTGCCATGTAGTGCTGAATTCTGAAGTTGAAAAACTAAATTGCAAATCTCCAAAGTAGGCTTTCACTAGATTTGTTATTGTCATTGGTACACTGAAAAAATCAAATGCTGCCCAAAGAAGTTCATGTGGCACTGAACCATATGCATTAGCCAAATCCAGGAATGCCACATGGAGCTCCTTCCTCTCCTTTTTAGCTGATTGAATTTGTTGCCAGATCACATTGATGTGTTCTAAGCATCCTGGGAAACCTGGAATGCCCGCTTTTTGTATTGAAGTGTCAATGAAGCAGTTCTTTAATAGGTAAGTTGACAAACTCTGAGCAATAATGCTGAAGAAAATCTTGCCTTCTACGTTTAATAGGGAAATAGGGCTGAAACTGACTGATGCTGCTAGAATCTTTTTCTTTAGGTATAAAGACTCCACCTGCTCGGCGCCATGCTCTTGGTACAACCTGTTTTTCCATGCTACTTTTATCAGTTTCCACAGGATTAGTAGAACTCCTGAAGCACTCTTGTACACTCTGTACAGAACTCCATTAGGCCCTGGAGATGATGAAGCCCTTGCTTTTTCACAGCTTGCTCTACTTCTTTCCACTTAGGTGCACAGTCCTCCATTTGGTATTCTGGTGGATTGATAGGTGGGATGTCTGAAGGAATTGACATAGGCTCCTGCCTTTTTAATCTGTATGCGTTTCCTCCAAATATCTCTCCAGCTCAAACTTAGATGCTTTTAGTGCGCCATTCTTCTCACTGGTGAATAACTTCTTTACAAATTTGAATGGGTCTTTATAAAGTTAGTTCTTGCACGCTCCTTCTTTTTGTAGCGTTTCCGTGGCGCTCAGCTCTGCGCAATGTTGCAAGCTTATCTTTTATGACCCTTTGTAAGAGATTGAGTCCCTCCTTCTGACTTTCTTCTGCCCTTCTCCATTGCTTCCTCAGCTGTCTCCTTTCTCTAACTAAGCGTTCAATCTCCTGCTGCCGTCTAGACTTTCCAGGAATAGTTTGTACTTTTTCCTTCCTTTTTCAACTCCAAACCTTTCGCTTCCATATCGTAGATGATGTCCCCAAATTTATCCAGTTTCTTTTCAACTGTTCCACTTAACCTTTCCAATGCAAAGCAGAGATCTGTGTTTACTGTGTCCCATGCAGTTTTCTCACAAGCTCTTGGCCATTTAACTCCAGGCTTGTGCCCGTTGAAGTTCTTTTCTCTCTTACGCTGGTTTGTCTGACCGGGTTCACAAGGATCATTAGGTTCATCACTAACTGTGTCCATGCAAGTCCTCCTCACATCTATGACAGGGGTGCTGATATCCTGCGAACTGTGGTTTGCTTCCTGTCGCTGGATTTCATTCGACTGACTTGACTGACTTCGTAAGAAGTACTGATCAATGCGAGGCCCTTGTCCCTTCTCCCTCAAGCATTTCATTCTCCCTTGATGAATCTTCAAACCCCTGACCGTTGTCGCCTTGCTCCAGCCGCAGACACAAACCTGAAGTTCCATGTCTTTGCTAACTGCAGATCTTGAACTAGTCTTTTGTGAAGTACTCTCCATACTCATATCCGTTTCCGTTCCTAAGTCCTGATTCACAACCTGCAGTACATACTGTATGTGATATATGTAGGTATAAACCACGACGGACCGTGCTGTTACCATGATATATACCACGCCTGGGGTAGTGGTATGTATCATCTGAACTGCACGGCCCAAAGTGGTTTATACCGCTTATAACATGGCTACCTGTTATTTGTAGGAAGAAAAAATTAAAATAATTAAAACACATTTTAAATTAAGACAAAACCAGAAATGTTTATTATGTATACATCCGCAGTGTAATATAGTCACAAATGTAATTTAATTTAATTTCATGTATTGTTCACTTATTAAAAGTAAATTGCACATGTCCGTGTATTGTGAATTTCTGCATCAAAAGTGGCATCTCACTAGAAACTAGAGGACTAATCACAAGCTGATGATGGGCGGAGTTTCCAATGACACAGAGGAAGGCAGGAGCAGCTGTGCTGAAGCCGATTTTAGGTGAGTTTGTGTCCTCATTATATGCGAGGCACACATATTCAAGTCTGTTTTCATCCTTTTGGATCTCAAAAGATATTTTTGTTAGTTGTCGGACACCCTCACTTCCTAGTCGTGCCAGATTAAGTTGACAATCGAACCAGACTTTACGTGTCGATCACGACTGTGGTGTCAGGGGACAGTGCCTCAGTTTCTCGCAGACGCTTCAAATCCAGGCCAGTAATTTGGGGGTGGAGTCTGGCCTTTTCTTTATCTGCTTTTCTGAAAGTTTTCATGACTGACAGGAATATGTTCTTGTTGGTTTTAAACTTGCTGACAGCAGAGATGTTAAAACTTCTACTGTTAAAATTATTATTATTTATTTCTTAGCAGACGCCTTATCCAGGGCGACTTCCAGTCGTAAACAAAAATACATGGATCACAGTACAAGTAATAATACAATTAAGAGCAAGATAAATGCAATGACTTTGGTTATAAATACAATGACTTATAAATAAAATATCTATTTAGTCCAGCTCAATGTTATAAAACTGGAGACTGAATATTGGTCCCCAGTTGAACTTCTTACCCTGGCATAAAATTCCCTTAATGTTGCTGAGATTTGTTGGACTTATTTCCATAAAATGAATGCCCATATTTTTTCTTTAAGTATATTAACCAGCCCATACTGTAGTTTCTTTTTAGTGTTTTTTCAATATTTGTTTTCTTCTGTTTCATTTAGCTGCTCCTCATCTACTGTTATGAGTCTACTCTTGCTGGTGCATATATTTTATTTATTTATTTATTTTTTCAGATGGACTGCTTGCTATGTTCACTCAGAAAGTTGGTGTTGTTCCAGTTAAGTGGAGTTTCATCCCCAAATATATTAAAGGAAATAGGTGAAATGTCACTCATTTTTGGTTGTGGTTTTGTAACTAATAACAAATACAATGGCAGTTTGTCATGGAATTTAAAATGTAGTGGTGCATAGTGATTTATTCAGTGTGAAGCGGCTCATTAGTATGCAAGCCATGCTATACGCTATATATACGCATGGTCATGTGACGCTGTTTAACCAATCAGAGGTTGTTATTTTTCCAAAAATGTCAACTAACTGGACGATTAATCGCATCCAGTCGGTGAATAAGTAAATTTTCCCCAGGTCGTTATTGGCTTCCGAAAGTTCTCAAGCCACGGGTTGTTTTAGTCCCCTAGTCTGGGAAAAAGCAAGTGCCATCAATCTCCACTTCTCTGTCTATCTCCATCTCCAACAGCACCGGCACAGGAAAGAAAGCATCAGACGCAAAGGCAGCACCAGCTTTTCTCTGTTTAGTCCTTTCAGTTCTGGGTGTAGATAAGCCTAAGCTGTTCACCGGTCGGAAGACAGCGCTGACTGGCTGCCGACTCTCTTTTCAAACGTTCCTGCTCACCACCAAGAATTGGACAGTTACAGGCTACAGGTGCAGGCCAATTGAGGCTAATTATACCTAACACTACAATAAACCTGATCCCTTGTCTAACCACACCTGTAGCCCGTTCAGCCTGTTAACTCCTTGACGATGTTATGTTTAGAGTTTTGCATGTTCGATGCTACAGGGGTGACGTAATGGGGAACTGTGAAAAATCGGGTGACGGTTCCTGGGGGACAGCTTGGGCTAGGAACACAGGGTCAGACTTCTAAAATAAAGCTGAGTGTTAGTGAGTGTTTGTTCTGACACATAATAAACAACAACGTTTATAAGTACAAGAGTCTTCGTCCTACCTGACACAACATTTGGCGACGAGGAATGGTTGATTGTTCGTTACCTCCGCCTGCATCATTCCTGTCCGTCCCAGGCGATCCCACAGTCCCATGGCGCCAAACTTACTTAATAGCGTTGGGTTTACAAGATGTGGCAGATGCACGGAAGAGAGCCATTCTTTTACACTGCTTGGACGCAGAAGGCCAGCGCATTTTCTCTACTTTGGAACCGGCTGACGACACGTTTAAAGCAGCTGTTGATACCCTGTCTGCACATTTCGGCCCCCGGCAAAGTGTTCTTCTCAACTGTTTTCAGTTTCGTCAGCGAGCTCAGCAGCCGGGTGAGTCAATTGTACAGCTCATATCGGCATTGCGAGAGCTAGTACAGCACTGCAAATTCGGAGTGCTGCAGGACGAATTAATAAGGGATCAGTTAATTGAAAAAGCATCTTGTGCACAACTTAGGGAGCGCCTGTTATTAGAATCTGATGACTTGGGGAAAGCAGTGGATATCGGGAAGCAAGTGGAAGCTGCATTAGCAGCTGCTAGTAAACTAGCAGGCTCCTCAACACCACCATCTGTAGACATAACAGCACAAGTGCCTGTACAAAAAGTGCAAAATAATTCTCCATCACGTCCCAGGTGGTGCACTAATTGTGGGTCACTCAGGTATCCTACTTGTTCTCCTGAGTGCCCAGCAAATGGCCAGCGCTGTAGGAACTGCCAAAGATTGAACCTCTTTGCCCGGTGGTGCCGCTCAGCACCCACCTCACCTGCTACCGCTTCCGACACTGCAACTTCATCACCAGTAGCAATCAACTCAGTGTCCCAGCCAGCCACTCCCTTTAAAACCTGTGGTTGCTATGTGAATGACATTTTGATTCCGCTGCTGGTTGATACTGGCGCCAAGGTCTCGCTCATAAATAAGACAACTTATGATAGTTTCTTTTCACACATTCCCCTATAACAGACTTCAGTTACTCTCTCTTGTTATGGCCACACCCCAATTACTGTGCTGGGCACTGTCTGCCTTTCTGTGCGGTACAAAAACCACACCCTTGCCCCTTCAATTTTCTACATCACTGTGACTGGTGCCAATTTGGTGGGGCTGGACTTATTTCAAAGCCTACACTTTCGGCTGTCTGATTCCTCTGGCACAGACGTCCTGCATGTAACAACCACCTGGCACCACACGTTCCCTGCATTGTTTACAGGCCTGGGGTGCATTACTGACTTTGTACACCAGCCCTCAGTCAACCCGGCTGCAACCCCGGTCATCCAACCCCTGCGGAGAGTGCCTCTGTCCCTCCGAGACCAGGTCACAGCAGAACTACAGCGCCTCCTCGACTCGGACGTCATCGAATCCATCAACGCCTCCCCTTGGATTTCGAACCTGGTCATCGCACGCAAAAAATCTGGAGAACTGCGTCTTTGTGTGGACCTCTGTGCAGTCAACAAAGCCATCATTCCAGATAAATACCCCCTGCCCACCGCAGAAGAACTCACCACACATTTCCATAGCTCCACTGTTTTCAGCAAACTGGATTTAAAGCAGGGCTATCTTCAAGTGCCCCTGGCACCTGCCAGCCGAGACCTCACGGCCTTTGTCACACATATGGGGGTTTTCCAATATAAACGCATGCCCTTTGGCCACAGCTCCGCCCCCAGCTGCTTCCAGAAAATAATGTCCCTTCTTCTAGCTGGCATACCTGGGGTGTCCATTTACTTGGACGATATTGTAGTTCATGGAGCCACCCAGTCTCAACATGATGCCTGTCTACTTCAGGTTTTCCGTCAGCTCTCTGCCCATCACGTCATGCTTAACACTGAGAAGTGCCTACTTGGTATTCCAGAGATAGAGTTTGTAGGGTACAAGCCCTCAGGGCAAGGCATCACTCCTATCTTCTCGCATGTGGACGCCATCCAGACCCTCTCTGACCCACAGTCAGTACCCCAACTGGCATCTTTTCTGGGCATGGCTACGTATTACCTCCGTTTCCTCCCACAGTTTGCCTCCACTACGGCTCCACTACGCCACCTCCTCAAAAAGGACATACCATGGGAGTGGACCACAGCTTGTCGTCCTGCCATGCAGACTATTAAGCATCAGCTCACTTCAGCCCCTACGCTGGCACACTTCAGTCTTGCAGCACCTACAGTTGTTACCTGTGATGCCTCTGCAGTGGCTCTGGGTGCTGTACTGTCACAATTTCATGACGGTGTAGAGAAACTGGTGGCATTTGCTTCCCGCTCCCTCGCTCCAGCTGAACAAAAGTACTAGGTGGGTGAGAGGGAAGCGTTGGCCTGCATTTGGGCATGTGAGCGCTGGCACCTCTATCTCTACGGCAGAGCCTTCACAATGCGAACTGACCATCAAGCTCTCACTGCACTTTTGTCCACTAGCGGCTCAGGACATAAACCACTACGGCTACTGAGATGGGCTGACCGTTTATATACACCATGGCAAGACTGAGCACAGCAACAAGACACAAGGTAGTTATACTGCATCAGCAAGGTCTCTCACAGGCAGAAATTTCAAGGCAGACAGGGGTTTCCAGATGTGCTGTCCAAGCTCTTTTGAAGAAGCACAAAGAAACGGGCAACGTTGAGGACCGTAGACGCAGTGGTCGGCCAAGGAAACTTACTGCAGCAGATGAAAGACACATCATGCTTACTTCCCTTCGCAATCGGAAGATGTCCAGCAGTGCCATCAGCTCAGAATTGGCAGAAAACAGTGGGACCCTGGTATACCCATCTACTGTCCGGAGAAGTCTGGTCAGAAGTGGCCTTCATGGAAGACTTGCGGTCAAAAGCCATACCTCTGACGTGGAAACAAGGCCAAGCAACTCAACTATGCACGAAAACACAGGAACTGGGGTGCAGAAAAATGGCAGCAGGTGCTCTGGACTGATGAGTCAAAATTTGAAATATTTGGCTGTAGCAGAAGGCAGTTTGTTCGCCCGAAGGGCTGGAGAGCGGTACACGAATGAGTGTCTGCAGGCAACAGTGAAGCATGGTGGAGGTTCCTTGCAAGTTTGGGGCTGCATTTCTGCAAATGGAGTTGGGGATTTGGTCAGAATTAATGGTCTCCTCAATGCTGAGAAGTACAGGCAGATACTTATTCATAATGCAATACCATCAGGGAGGCATCTGATTGGCCCCAAATTTATTCTGCAGCATGACAACGACCCCAAACATCAAACATAAGAACACTTCAGCGTAAAGAAGAACAAGGAGTCCTGGAAGTGATGGTATGGCCCCCACAGAGCCCTGATCTCAACATCATCGAGTCTGTCTGGGATTACATGAAGAGAGAGAAGCAACTGAGGCTGCCTAAATCCACAGAAGAACTGTGGTTAGTTCTCCAAGATGTTTGGGCCAACCTACCTGCCGAGTTCCTTGAAAAACTGTGTGCAAGTGTACCTAGAAGAATTGATGCTGTTTTGAAGGCAAAGGGTGGTCACACCAAATATTGATTTGATGTAGATTTTTCTTCTGTTCACTCACTTTGCATTTTGTTAATTGATAAATATAAACTATTAACATGTCTATTTTTGAAAGCATTCTTACTTTACAGCATTTTTTCACACCTGCCTAAAACTTTTGCACAGTACTGTACATATCTGTATTTATATTATATTAAATCAAATATTTATTAATTTTGTGTTTGTTTTTAGAGAGAATGGAATATGCATTAGCATTCCTGCATCAAAGGGAGAGGAGATATCAAAATAGAGTTTTCCAAACCTGTGTCTCTTTTTACTACGACTATCAGACAGTGAATGCAGACATCGCCTTTGACTAACAAGCAAATTATAGCTGATATCTGCCAGTTACTGCAGGCAGCTCTGGAAAGAGATACGGGAAGATATAACGCATTGCCTGTTGCATTAAAGGTACTAATTTGGTACTAATTTGATTTTAGTATGTGTTGTAATTATTTTATTACACTTAGCTACCTTGTGCTTGGGATTTTCATTAGATTTGTCATGGTTTTAATTCATATTATTGTTTTTAATTTGCCATGTGATTAATTCACATTAGTAACTGTATTGTGTGTGTCACTTATTTTGAATTGATTTTGATATTTACTTTTGCTTGCTTTGAATTTGATATGTTGCACTGAGTTTTGATTTGTTTGTTCTATTTTTCTTAGACGTGTTATATATTTTTAAAGGTTTGCACTACATAAAAAGAAAAGAAACTGAGACAACTGTATTCAACTTGTTGCAAACTTGATGGTTGATGCTATAAAATAATAATTTTAAAGACAATAAAAACCTTTGTTTTTCTAAATAAATTGGTTTTACTTATATATGACTCTGTTGTATTCCTTCTGGTACTAAAAGCACAAATAAAGGGTAACCTGTGCTACACATACCACTCACTTACTTAGACATCAACGCATCCCGGCAACAGCAAGCACGACACACCATTCCATAGCATCAGGAAACATGTAACCCAGCAACCACAACAGCATTGACCACAAGAAAACACAACAGTCAGATCGGTATGCACAGTACCAACTAACAGAACATAACACACAAATGGAGATTACACACACCACTTTTTCTCCCAACTGTGGTATTGCTTGGCATTTTGAAAAATATGGGGGTCTGATCAGCATTTCCGATCTGTCCAAGCTAATGCGGTTTGTTAGAAACACTGAAATTGTAAACTCTTCTCTTGGAATTCCTCAGGAAGCTAATGACGCTTTGTCAGGATGTGAGTGGTGAAGTGCAGAAAGGAATGTCCACAAAAAGTTCAGTAAAGAAACATGCTTTATTATTTTAAAAGCCATCGGTCAAAATAATAAAGTTGCCCCTGCTACCAACAATGGTATCAGTGGGAAAGAAAAGACAACAAAAAGACAATAATTAATCCGGCACAGCGGTGCCACCTTGATCCCTCCATGCATGAAAACTGTGCTTTCAATACCAGGTTGTGGTGTGGTGCTGTGCTGGACTGTGTGGTGCTGTGCTATGCTGTGTAGGGATAGTGCCCTGGGTCCTCTTGCTGGCTGTATAGCTGCAGCCCCGTGTCAATCCTCTGCACTGAAACAAAACAAAACAGAGTGCTCCATCGCGTCATCCATCAGCAATGTCAGCTCAGTGCTCACGCAGCTGCACCCTTTGTGCTGCCAAACTCCACCCGTAATCAGCCTGGCGCCACGCATTATCCAATCGCTGCAGGACTAGTGGACCACAATGGTACTGCCTCTGGATACCTGGTTGCGTAGTCCACCACTACCAAAATGTGCGAGGACTCAGAGTCAGACTGGTTCAAAGGGCAACTATGTCCATGGCATTACGTTCAAAGTGAATTCCAATTAGGGGCAGTGGGACAAATGGGGCTGGGCGAACCTGCCCCGGTGCTACCTGTTGACAGGCGGCAGTGTGGTCCAGTGGTTAAAGTTCAGGACTTGTAACCAGAAGGTCATCGTTTCAAATTCCACCTCTGCCACTGACTGACTCACTGTGTGACCCTGAGCAAGTCACTTAACCTCCTTGTGCTCCATCCTGCGGAAGAGATGTTAAATCAATGTTCTATTGTAAGTGACTGTGCATATAATACACAGTTCACAGCCTACCTCTGTAAAGCGCTTTGTGATGGCAGTCAACTATGAAAGGCACTATATAAAAATAAATAAATAAATATATGTGACAGGATGACTGGGCGGTGACGTCACGGCAGAAGCAGGGAACAAAAACAACAGAGAGAGGTGGAGTTTGGTGTAGCTGAGCGAATGCTTTCGCTCAGCATTTAATAAATAAACAGACAGAAAATAAACGGTTGTAACAGAACACAAAACACACAGGACACGGCACATTCGCCAAAACAAACAGGTAAACAAAAGCGGACTATACAGACAAAGCAGAACAAACACGGTGAGTGAAAACATATATTTAAGTTCTACTTTTTAGTTTCCTTTCTCCACACCGTTCTCCACTCACCGAACACCCAACCCCAAGTGAGTGAAAACATGCAGCTTATGCAGTTGTGCCGAGACTCGATTGCTAATCAATCATTCAATTGGAATCTCGGTACAACTGCATGGACTAATTAAAGTGCAATTCCCGTGCTCACATATTATTACTTTTACTTGCACATGATGTGATGTACCATCCCTCGTGCCTAAATACAAATATACAATTTAAACACCGTGAAACATACCGCTTATATCCGTGTACCAATACCTATACACAACATTTGCACACACACGTAACATACAATATACGCGAGTGTGGCAAAGTGCCCCCGTGTGTATTTTGTGTTACGTGTTGTGTGTAAATGTTGGTGTATAGGCATTGGTACACGGGATATAAGCGGGTCTGTGTTTCACATGTGTTTAAATTGTAGATTTGTATTTAGGCACGAGGAGGGCACAAATCACATCACGTGCAAGTAAAAAGTAATAATATGTGAGCACGGGAATTGCACTTTAATTAATTCACGTGCAGTTGTACCGAGATTCCAATTGAATGATTGACTAGCAATCGAAGTCTCGTACAACTGCATAAAAGCTGTATGTTTTCACTCACTCGGGTTGGGTGTTCGTGAGTGGAGAACGAGAGAGAGAGAGAGAGAGAGAGAGAGAGAGAGAGAGAAGATATATAGAACAATTGCTATCGCGTGCTGGTAGGACCAGCACGGTACTTGTTTTATTATTTACTCACCGTGTTTGTGTGTCTGTCCGTCCACCGCTTGTTTAGTGTTAGTCCGCTTTTGTTTATCTATTTATTTTGGCGTAAGTGCCGTGTCCTGTTTTTGTGTGTTTGTTGTTACAACCGCTTATTTTTCTGTTCTGTTTGATTATTAAACGCTGAGCGCGATCACGCTCAGCTTCACCAAAACCCCAAGTCTCTGTCTGTTCTGTGTTCCTGCTTCTGCCGTGACGCCACCGCTCAGCCGCCTTTGTCACACGTGGTGTCAGAACTGGGAAAACAGCGCTCCAGGACTCAGGCCAGAGCAGGAACCGCAATTTGTTTAAAAAAAAAAAAAACCCAACAACAACAACAACAAGAAAATGGAAGGCTGGAACTGGAGAGATGGCTGCCAGGATCTGGAGGTCCTCCTCGGTGGTCTAGAGGACCAAGGCTGGTGCCTTGCCTGTGGGGAGTTCGGGCACCCAGTGGTGCACTGCCCCTACCAAGAGGGAGAGGAGGAACTGGCCCAGGAGAGGAAGGTGAGGAGGAGGCAGAGAAGGGGAAAGGGGAAGAGGAAGGCGGAGTGTCCACCGCCCAAGTCTCCACCAGCAGAGGAAGAATGCCTGCTGGTTTTGCCTCCACAGCCTGAGTGGGAGGAGCTCGAACGTCCCACGCCTGAGTGGGAGGAGCCCGAACGTCCCACGCCTGAGTGGGAGGAGCCCGAACGTCCCACGCCTGAGTGGGAGGAGCCCGAACGTCCCTACGCCTGAGTGGGAGGAGCCCGAACGTCCCTACGCCTGAATGGGAGGAGTCGGTGCGCCCACAGCCCAAGAGGGAGGAGTCGGTGCGCCCACAGCCCAAGAGGGAGGAGTCGGTGCGCCCACGCCCAAAAGGGGAAGGTAGAGCGCCCACCGCCCCAGTCTCCACTAGCAGAGGGTGAATTCCTGCTGGTTCCACCTCCATTGCCATGGGAGGACCGCTTGCAGCTCCCACCTCCACCAGCAGAGGGTGAATTCCTGCTGGTCCCGCCTCCGCCACTTCCACCGCCAGGAGCAGAGCAGCAGGAGCTGCCTCTGCCTCCTCCACCAGCAGAGGGTGAATGCCTGCTGGGTCCCTGTCCACCAGCAGAGGGTGAATGCCTGCTGGGTCCCTGTCCCCAGCAGAGGGTGAATGCCTGCTGGGTCCCTGTCCCCAGCAGAGGGTGAATGCCTGCTGGGTCCCTGTCCCCCAGCAGAGGGTGAATGCCTGCTGGGTCCCTGTCCACCAGCAGAGGGTGAATGCCTGCTGGGTCCCTGTCCACCAGCAGAGGGTGAATGCCTGCTGGGTCCCTGTCCACCAGCAGAGGGTGAATGCCTGCTGGTCTCCCCTTCCCAGGCGGAGCCGCACCAGTCCCCTGCAAGAGGGGAGGGCCGCACCAGTCCCCTGAAACAAGGGTAGACTACACGCTGCTCCCACCTCCGCCGCCAGGAGACTACACGCCCCCACCTCCACCGGCAGGAGCAGAGCAGCAGGAGCTGCCTCTGCCTCCGCCACCTCCACCAGCAGGAGCAGAGCAGCAGGAGCTGCCTCTGCCTCCGCCACCTTCACTGGCAGGAGCAGAGCAGCAGGAGCTGCCTCTGCCTCCGCCACCTTCACTGGCAGGAGCAGAGCAGCAGGAGCTGCCTCTGCCTCCGCCACCTCCATCGGCAGGAGCAGAGCAGCAGGAGCTGCCTCTGCCTCCGCCAACCCCACCAGCAGAGGAGGAATGTCTGCTGGTATCACTTCCCCACCAGCAGAGGATGAATGCCTGCTGGTATCACCTACCCCACCAGCAGAGGATGAATGCCTGCTGGTAACACTTCCCCACCAGCAGAGGATGAATGCCTGCTGGTATCACTTCCCCACCAGCAGAGGAGGAATGCCTGCTGGTAACACTTCCCCACCAGCAGAGGAGGAATGCCTGCTGGTATTACTTCCCCACCAGCAGAGGATGAATGCCTGCTGGTAACACTTTCCCCACCAGCAGAGGAGGGATGCCTGCTGGTATCATTTCCCCACCGTCACGAGGAGAGGAGCAGGAGCTGCCTCTCCCTTCACCAGAAGGACCCGGACTAGATGCTGGCGGTCCTCGGCAGCCCTTGCATAGGCTGCTGAGGGAAGCACGGGAAGAACCGCCCGCCGCAGAGGCCGAGAAGAGGGCCAACACCTGCACCCCAGCTAGTCCTGACTCCCTGCCCCGCTCGCCCAAGGATGCCTGCCCCGCCGCCCAAGGATGCCTGCCCCGCCGCCCAAGGATGCCTGCCCCGCCGCCCAAGGATGCCTGCCTCGCCGCCCAAGGATGCCTGCCTCGCCGCCCAAGGATGCCTGCCTCGCCGCCCAAGGATGCCTGCCTCGCCGCCCAAGGATGCCTGCCTCGCCGCCCAAGGATGCCTGCCTCGCCGCCCAAGGATGCCTGCCTCGCCGCCCAAGGATGCCTGCCTCGCCGCCCAAGGATGCCTGCCTCGCCGCCCAAGGATGCCTGCCTCGCATCGCCTGGGGTTGCCAGCCGCTCGCATCGCCTGGGGTTGCCAGCCGCCCGCATCGCCTGGGGTTGCCAGCCGCTCCGCATCGCTTGGGGTTGCCAGCCGCCCGCGATCGCTTGGGTTGCCAGCCGCCCGCGACGCTTGGGTTGCCAGCCGCCCGCATCGCTTGGGTTGCCAGCCGCCCGCATCGCTTGGGTTGCCAGCCGCCCGCACGCCTGGGTTGCCAGCCGCCCGCGACGCCTGGGGTTGCCAGCCGCCCGCGACGCCTGGGCTGCCTGTCGCCCGCGACGCCTGGGGCTGCCTTTTGCTCCACACAGGGTACAGGGTACGAGGGAGAAGTGGAGCTCCCGCTGCCGCCTCTATGGCCAGGGGCTCCTCCCGAAGTTCGCCTCCCGAGGGTCCGCTGCTGCTGCCGCCGCCTCCCGAGGGTCCGCTGCTGCTGCCGCCGCCTCCCGAGGGTCCGCTGCCGCCGCCTGGGGTCGCCAGGGATCCTGCTTCGCCTGGGGTAGTCGAGGGTCCTGCTTCGCCTGGGGTCGCTACACTATGGCCAGAACCCCATGAAGGGGAGCTGTCGGCCATGAAGAAAGGGGGAGGTCAGGAGACCAGCTCCCCAGCCGCATTTCCGTGGCAGGAAACACGGTGGCCAGAGCCCCACGGAGGGGAGCTAGCGGCCACGAAGGAGGGGGAGGTCAGGAGACCCGCCCCCTCGCAGCAGTTTCGCTGCCAGAAGTGGGTGGCCGGCGCCCACGGAGGGGAACTGCCGGCCATGAAGAAGGGGGAGGTCAGGAGACCAGCTTCCCCGCAGCAGTTTCGCTGCCGGAGATTGTGTGGTCGGAGCCCCATGGAGGGGAACTGCCGGCCATGAAGAAGGGGGAGGTCAGGAGACCAGCTCCCCAGCTGCACTTTCGCAGCAGGAGATAGTGTGGCTGAAGCCCCGGAAGAGGGAGCTGCCAGCCACGAAGAATTGGGGTGCCAGACATTTCACCATGGCCACCCCCAGAAACAACTTGCTTCCCCTCTTCCGGGACTTTGGGACTGAGGGGGAGGTGGCCATTGAGGCCATGTGTGCTTTGCACAAGGGGGGTATATGTGGCAAAGTGCCCCCGTGTGTATTTTGTGTTACGTGTTGTGTGTAAATGTTGGTGTATAGGCATTGGTACACGGATATAAGCGGGTCTGTGTTTCACATGTGTTTAAATTGTAGATTTGTATTTAGGCACGAGGAGGGCACAAATCACATCACGCAAGTAAAAAGTAATAATATGTGAGCACGGGAATTGCACTTTAATTATTTCACGTGCAGTTGTACCGAGATTCCAATTGAATGATTGACTAGCAATCGAAGTCTCGTACAACTGCATAAAAGCTGTATGTTTTCACTCACTCGGGTTGGGTGTTCGTGAGTGGAGAACGGGTGAGAGAGAGAGAGAGAGAGAGAGAGAGAGATAGAAAATATATAGAACATTGCTATCGCGTGCTGGTAGGACCAGCACGGTACTTGTTTTATTATTTACTCACCGTGTTTGTGTGTCTGTCCGTCCACCGCTTGTTTAGTGTTAGTCCGCTTTTGTTTATCTATTTATTTTGGCGTAAGTGCCGTGGTCCTGTTTTTGTGTGTTTGTTGTTACAACCGCTTATTTTTCTGTTCTGTTTGATTATTAAACGCTGAGCGCGATCACGCGCCAGCTTCACCAAAACCCCAAGTCTCTGTCTGTTCTGTGTTCCTGCTTCTGCCGTGACGCCACCGCCAGCCGCTCTTTGTGACAGGGGCACTTTGCCACATATACCCCCCTTTGCAAAGCACACATGGCCTCAATGGCCACCTTCCCCTCAGTCTTAAAGTCCCGGAAGAGGGGAAGCAAGATGTTTCTGGGGGTGGCCATGGTGGAATGTCCTCCACTCCCACTTCTTCGTGGCTATCAGCTCCCTCTTCCGGGCTCCCGCCACATACTACTCCTGCCGAAGTGCGGCTGGGAAGCTGGTCTACTGACCTCCCCTTCTTCATGGCCGGCATTTCCTCCGTGGGGCTCCACCACGCATCTCTGGCAGCGAAACTGCTGCGAGGGGAGCTGGTCTCCTGACCTCCCCTTCTTCATGGCGGCATTTCCTCCGTGGGGCTCCAGACCACACGATCTCCAGCAGCTAAACTGCTGCGAGGGGAGCTGGTCTCCTGACCTCCCCTCCTTCGGGGCCGCCAGCTCCTCCCGGGGCTCTGGCCACCGTGTTTCCTGCCACGAAATGTGGCTGGGGAGCTGGTCTCCTGACCTCCCCCTTTCTTCATGGCCGGCAGCTCCCTTCATGGGGTTCTGGCCACAGTGTTGCACACCCCAGGCAAGCAGGACCCTCGACGACCCCAGGCGAAGCAGGATCCCTGGTGACCCCAGGCGCACGGCAGCAGCAGCGGACCCTCGGGAGGCGACGGCAGCAGCAGCGGACCCTTGGGAGGCGACGGCAGCAGCAGCGGACCCTCGGGAGGCAACGGCAGCAGCAGTGGACCCTCGAGGCGAACTCGGGAGGGAGCCCCTGGCCATAGAGGCGGCAGCGGGAGCTCCACTTCTCCCTCGTACCCTGTACCCTGTGTGGAGCAAAAGGCAGCCCCAGGCGATGTGGAGCGACAGGCAGCCCCAGGCGATGCGGAGCGGCTGGCAACCCCAGGCGATGCGGAGCGGCTGGCAACCCCAGGCGATGCGGAGCGACTGGCAGCCCAGGGCAATGCAGAGCCACAGGCAGCCCCGGGCGATGCGGAGCCACAGGCATCCTTGGGCGAAGCGAGGCTGGCATCCTTGGGCGAAGCGAGGCTGGCATCCTGGGCTGCGCAGGCAGGCATCCTTGGGCGAAGCGAGGCAGGCATCCTTGGCGCGGCGAGGCAGGCATCCTTGGGCGGCGAGGCAGGCATCCTTGGGCGGCTGAGGCAGGCATCCTTGGGCTGCGAGGCAGGGAGTCAGGACAAGCTGGGGTGCGGGTTTTGGCCCTCTTCTTGGACACTGCGGCCGGGCGGTTCTTCCTCATGCTTTCCTCAGCAGCCTATGCAAGGGCTGCTGAGGACCGCCAGCATCTAGTCCTGGTTTCTCTGGTGAAGGAGAGGCAGCTCCTGCTCCTCTCCTCGTGACGGTGGAGGAAGTGATACCAGCAGGCATTCATCCTCTGCTGGTTGGGGAAGTGTTACCAGCAGGCATTCATCCTCTGCTGGTGGGGAAGTGATACCAGCAGGCATTCCTCCTCTGCTGGTGGGGTTGGTGGAGGCAGAGGCAGCTCCTGCTGCTCTGCTCCTGCCAGTGAGGGTGGCGGAGGCAGAGGCAGCTCCTGCTGCTCTGCTCCTGCCGATGGAGGTGGCGGAGGCAGAGGCAGCTCCTGCTGCTCTGCTCCTGCCAGTGAAGGTGGTGGAGGCAGAGGCAGCTCCTGCTGCTCTGCTCCTGCCGATGGAGGTGGCGGAGGCAGAGACAGCTCCTGCTGCTCTGCTCCTGCCAGTGGAGGTGGGAGCGGCGTGTAGTCTCCTGGCTGCGGAGGTGGGAGCAGCGTGTATTCTACCCTTGTTTCAGGGGACTGGTGCGGCCCTCCCTCTCTTGCAGGGGACTGGTGCGGCTCACTGGAAGGGAGACCAGCAGGCATTCACCCTCTGCTGGTGGACAGGGACCCAGCAGGCATTCACCCTCTGCTGGTGGACAGGGACCCAGCAGGCATTCACCCTCTGCTGGTGGACAGGGACCCAGCAGGCATTCACCCTCTGCTGGGGACAGGGACCCAGCAGGCATTCACCCTCTGCTGGGGACAGGGACCCAGCAGGCATTCACCCTCTGCTGGGGACAGGGACCCAGCAGGCATTCACCCTCTGCTGGGGGCAGGGACCCAGCAGGCATTCACCCTCTGCTGGGGACAGGGACCCAGCAGGCATTCACCTCTGCTGGTGGACAGGGACCCAGCAGGCATTCACCCTCTGCTGGTGGAGGAGGCAGAGGCAGCTCCTGCTGCTCTGCTCCTGGCGGTGGAAGTGGCGGAGGCGGGACCAGCAGGAATTCACCCTCTGCTGGTGGAGGTGGGAGCTGCAAGCAGTCCTCCCATGGCAATGGAGGTGGAACCAGCAGGAATTCACCCTCTGCTAGTGGAGACTGGGGCTGTGGACGCTCTACCTTCCCCTTTTTGGGCTGTGGACGCACCGACTCCTTCCTCTTGGGCTGTGGACGCACCGACTCCTCTCATTCAGGCGTAGGACGTTCGGGCTCCTCCCACTCAGGCGTAGGACGTTCGGGCTCCTCCCACTCAGGCGTAGGGACGTTCGGGCTCCTCCCACTCAGGCGTAGGGACGCTCGGCTCCTCCCACTCAGGCGTAGGGACGTTCGGGCTCCTCCCACTCAGGCGTAGGACGTTCGGGCTCCTCCCACTCAGGCGTAGGACGTTCGGGCTCCTCCCACTCAGGCTGTGGAGGCAAAACCAGCAGGCATTCTTCCTCTGCTGGTGCAGACTTGGGCGGTGGACACTCTGCCTTCCTCTTCCCCTTTCCCCTTCTCTGCCTCCTCCTCACCTTCCTCTCCTGGGCCAGTTCCTCCTCTCCCTCTTGGTAAGGGCAGCGCACCACTGGGTGCCCGAACTCCCCACAGGCAAGGCACCAGCCTTGGTCCTCTAGACCACCGAGGAGGACCTCCAGATCCTGGCAGCCATCTCTCCAGTTCCAGCCTTCCATTTTTTCCCCTTTTATTTTTCAAAAAAAAAAAAAAAAAAAAAAAAACTGCGGTTCCCGCTCTGGCCTGAGTCCTGGAAGCGCTGTTATCCCACTTCTAACACCACGTGTGACAGGATGACTGGGCGGTGACGTCACGGCAGAAGCAGGAACAAAAACAACAGAGAGAGGTGGAGTTTGGTGTAGCTGAGCGAATGCTTTCGCTCAGCATTTAATAAATAAACAGACAGAAAATAAACGGTTGTAACAGAACACAAAACACACAGGACACGGCACATTCGCCAAAACAAACAGGTAAACAAAAACGGACTATACAGACAAACGAACAAACACGGTGAGTGAAAACATATATTTAAGTTCTACTTTTTAGTTTCCCTTTCTCCACACCCGTTCTCCACTCACCGAACACCCAACCCCGAGTGAGTGAAAACATGCAGCTTTTATGCAGTTGTACCGAGACTCGATTGCTAGTCAATCATTCAATTGGAATCTCGGTACAACTGCACGTGAATTAATTAAAGTGCAATTCCCCGTGCTCACATATTATTACTTTTTACTTGCACGTGATGTGATGTGCCATCCTCATGCCTAAATACAAATATACAATTTAAACACACGTGAAACACAGACCCGCTTATATCCCGTGTACCAATACCTATACACCAACATTTACACACAACACGTAACATACAATATACACAGGGGGCACTTTGCCACATATACCCCCCTTGTGCAAAGCACACATGGCCTCAATGGCCACCTTCCCCTCAGTCTTAAAGTCCCGGAAGAGGAGAAGCAAGGTGTTTCTGGGGTGGCCATGGTGGAATGTCCTCCACTCCCCACTTCTTCGTGGCTATCAGCTCCCTCTTCCGGGGCTCCCGCCACACACTACCCTGCCGCTGAAGTGCGGCTGGGGAAGCTGGTCTCCTGACCTCCCCCTTCTTCATGGCCGGCATTTCCCTCCGTGGGGCTCCGACCACACGATCTCCGCAGCTAAACTGCTGCGAGGGAGCTGGTCTCCTGACCTCCCCCTTCTTCATGGCCGGCATTTCCCTCCGTGGGGCTCAGACCACACGATCTCCAGCAGCGAAACTGCTGCAGGGGAGCTGGTCTCCTGACCTCCCCCTTTCTTCATGGCCGGCAGCTCCCCTTCATGGGGTTCTGGCCACAGTGTAGCGACCCAGGCGAAGCAGGACCCTCGGCGACCCCAGGCGAAGCAGGATCCCTGGCGACCCCAGGCGACGGCAGCAGCAGCGGACCCTCGGGAGGCGGCGGCAGCAGCAGCAGACCCTTGGGAGGCGCAGGCAGCAGCAGCGGACCCTCGGGAGGCGGCGGCAGCAGCAGCGGACCCTCGGGAGGCTTAACTCGGGAGGGAGCCCCTGGCCATAGAGGCGGCAGCGGGAGCTCCACTTCTCCCTCGTACCCTGTACCCTGTGTGGAGCAACAGGCAGCCCCAGGCGATGCGGGAGCGACAGGCAGCCCCAGGCGATCGCGGAGCGGCTGGCAACCCCAGGCGATGCGGAGCGGCTGGCAACCCAGGCGAGCGGAGCGGCTGGCAACCCCAGGCGATGCGGAGCGGCTGGCAACCCCAGGCGATGCGCGGAGCGGCTGGCAACCCCAGGCGATGCGGAGCGACTGGCAGCCCCAGGCGATGCGGAGCCACAGGCAGCCCCAGGCGATGCGGCAGCCACAGGCATCCTCAGGCAAGCGAGGCTGGCACCCTTGGGCAAGCGCAGGCTGGCATCCTTGGGCGGCGAGGCAGGCATCCTTGGGCGAAGCGAGGCAGGCATCCTTGGGCTGCAGGCAGGCATCCTTGGTTGCGAGGCAGGCATCCTTGGGCAAGCGAGGCAGGCATCCTTGGGCTGGGCGAGGCAGGCATCCTTGGGCGAAGCAAGGCAGGCATCCTTGGGCTGCGAGGCAGGCATCCTTGGGCGGCGAGGCAGGCATGCTTGGGCGAAGCGAGGCAGGGAGTCAGGACAAGCTGGGGTGCGGGTTTTGGCCCTCTTCTCGGCCACTGCGGCCGGGCGGTTCTTCCCATGCTTTCCTCAGCAGCCTATGCAAGGGCTGCTGAGGACCGCCAGCATCTAGTCCTGGTCTCTCTGGTGAAGGGAGAGGCAGCTCCTGCTCCTCTCCTCGTGACGGTGGAGGAAGTGATACCAGCAGGCATTCATCCTCTGCTGGTTGGGGAAGTGTTACCAGCAGGCATTCATCCGCTGCTGGTGGGGAAGTGATACCAGCAGGCATTCCTCCTCTGCTGGTGGGGTTGGTGGAGGCAGAGGCAGCTCCTGCTGCTCTGCTCCTGCCAGTGAAGGTGGCGGAGGCAGAGGCAGCTCCTGCTGCTCTGCTCCTGCCAGTGGAGGTGGGGCGCGCGTGTAGTCTCCTGGCGGCGGAGGTGGGAGCAGCGTGTAGTCTACCCTTTGTTTCAGGGGACTGGTGCGGCCCTCCCTCTCTTGCAGGGGACTGGTGCGGCTCCGCCTCGGAAGGGGAGACCAGCAGGCATTCACCCTCTGCTGGTGGACAGGGACCCAGCAGGCATTCACCCTCTGCTGGTGGACAGGGACCCAGCAGGCATTCACCCTCTGCTGGTGGACAGGGACCCAGCAGGCATTCACCCTCTGCTGGTGGACAGGGACCCAGCAGGCATTCACCCTCTGCTGGGGGACAGGGACCCAGCAGGCATTCACCCTCTGCTGGTGGACAGGGACCCAGCAGGCATTCACCCTCTGCTGGTGGAGGAGGCAGAGGCAGCTCCTGCTGCTCTGCTCCTGGCGGTGGAAGTGGCGGGGCGGGACCAGCAGGAATTCACCCTCTGCTGGTGGAGGTGGGAGCTGCAAGCAGTCCTCCCATGGCAATGGAGGTGGAACCAGCAGGAATTCACCCTCTGCTAGTGGAGACTGGGGCTGTGGACGCTCTACCTTCCCCTTTTGGGCTGTGGGCGCACCGACTCCTCCCTCTTGGGCTGTGGACGCACCGACTCCTCCCATCTCAGGCTGTGGGCGCTCGGGCTCCTCCCACTCAGGCGTGGGACGTTCGGGCTCCTCCCACTCAGGCGTAGGACGTTCGGGCTCCTCCCACTCAGGCGTGGGACGTTCGGGCTCCTCCCACTCAGGCGTGGGACGTTCGGGCTCCTCCCACTCAGGCTGTGGAGGCAAAACCAGCAGGCATTCTTCCTCTGCTGGTGGAGACTTGGGCGGTGGACACTCCGCCTTCCTCTTCCCCTTCCCCTTCTCTGCCTCCTCCTCACCTTCCTCTCCTGGGCCAGTTCCTCCTCTCCCTCTTGGTAGGGGCAGGCACCACTGGGTGCCCGAACTCCCCACAGGCAAGGCACCAGCCTTGGTCCTCTAGACCACCGAGGAGGACCTCCAGATCCTGGCAGCCATCTCTCCAGTTCCAGCCTTCCATTTTTTCCCCTTTTATTTTTCAAAAAAAAATCAAAACAAAAACTGCGGTTCCCGCTCTGGCCTGAGTCCTGGAAGCGCTGTTATCCCACTTCTGACACCACGTGTGACAGGATGACTGGGCGGTGACGTCACGGCAGAAGCAGGAACAAAACAACAGAGAGAGGTGGAGTTTGGTGGAGCTGGCGAATGCTTCGCTCAGCATTTAATAAATAAACAGACAGAAAATAAACGGTTGTAACAGAACACAAAACACACAGGACACGGCACATTGCGCCAAAACAAACAGGTAAACAAAACGGACTATACAGACAAACGAACAAACACGGTGAGTGAATACATATATTTAAGTTCTACTTTTTAGTTTCCCTTTCTCCACACCCGTTCTCCACTCACCGAACACCCAACCCCAAGTGAGTGAAAACATGCAGCTTTTATGCAGTTGTACCGAGACTCGATTGCTAGTCAATCATTCAATTGGAATCTCGGTACAACTGCACGTGAATTAATTAAAGTGCAATTCCCGTGCTCACATATTATTACTTTTTACTTGCACGTGATGTGATGTGCCATCCTCGTGCCTAAATACAAATATACAATTTAAACACACGTGAAACACAGACCCGCTTATATCCCGTGTACCAATACCTATACACCAACATTTACACACAACACGTAACATACAATATACACAGGGGGCACTTTGTCACAATATATT
>JAGXEW010001282.1:0-24086 GCA_030684275.1 Acipenser oxyrinchus oxyrinchus | reverse complement strand
CTTTTGCATTTGTTAGTGAACGTATTGGCACAAGTTACTTTGTCAAAATGCTGTCTGCAAAGTACCATATGGTTTTACACAACGGCATACTGGAGTGTGTATGGAGTCAAGTATTTGAAATACAGATCTGTTTGGGGGTTGTTGTAGTGTTTTATACTTCTAGTGTTCTTCATGCACTACTCATAGATTCATTATTCAGGTGTATAAAAAAAAATCTATAGTAAATTCCATTCTCTACCTCATACTAAGTTACAAGGAAAAATAAAACAAGAAACAGAATAACTCCAAAATAAAATCATAGTGGGGTTCATGAGGAATGGCAGCCTGGTTGGAAATATAAGCCCAAGAGAAAGGCTTGCAAAGGCAGCTTGAAGCAAGTCTGTGATCAATGAAGACTAGAGAGGGAGAAGCAATGGTAAACACCAAAAGAAACAACTGGTAAGTAGGTCACTGTTTGACAAGGAAGAATAACTTGCAGATGGGTTCATTTTTAATGCAGGTCTTACTTATTTATGTATTTATTTATTTTTAATTATTATAATAACTTAACGTTTAATTTTCTTCTCATAAATAAACTATAACTTTTTTTTTTAAGTTACTTCATTAAAAAAAAAAAATGAAATGTTACTCTCTAAATTTTTCCTTTGTGCATATTTTGAATATTGCAGGAAGTGCTTATCTTATGCAATTGATTATTATATAACCCCCTGTGTAAATGAGACCCTGATCTGGATTTTATAGTTAAATAGATAAACAAACACACAGCTTTGGAACACAAACAACTGCACACATTTAGATAACCACTCTGTAAGGTCGTACTGCTAAATTATAGAAAGAAAAAGTTTTGACTAAAACTTATATAGTCCAGTGAAATTTGAATTAAAGGGGTTGAGCATATTTGTGGTTGCTTTTGCAAACTGCCTTATTCTTTCACAATCTTTACAGAGCATTGCTGTAGAGTAGACCCCACTGCAGTCGGTTACTGTTTTATCTATAACTCATGGTAACTGTCTGAAGGATCATCACATTATTGTCTCATGTACTCTGTGTTAAGATTCTGTTTTAAGGTGCCTGACTATGTGTGAAGGAGCTGCTCTGCCATTCCAACACCATGTAGTGCATAGCTGTGTATTGCAAGCACAAATAACACTCACTAGATGGTGTGGTTCTTAATGCTATTAAAACAATGAAATAATAATGGGCTGATCTAGCCTAGGTTACATACAGTATATCTATGGCAGACAGCTAAAACAAAATATCAGCTTCTGAACTCAAGTGAAGGCATCTTAATATTGACTTACAAAAAAAAAAAAAAATCAATGAAACACAGTCTTTGAGTGTGCGCAATACGAACCACTCAAAAGACGACAAACATCATAAAAAAAAAAGGTTGGGGTTATGTGTTATCTTTGAAAACCTCTTTGAAATATTACACAATTACTCATTTTACATTTGAAACTAATGAAGAGAAAAGACGACTTTTTTTTTTATAAGCGCCTCTGGCTCACTTGACGTTACAGATGGCAGATGGAAGTCTCCCACTCCCTCCCAGAATAGGTTTGAAGAACTCTAGTGTGATTTCTTTCCCATGGCTTTAAAGAGTAGGTGCGTGCTCTTCATGCTGCGGCCCACCTGGGAACCAAACAAGCACCTGTTGTAAAGCTTTGTAATTCCTGTCTTGTACAACACTTGAGTTAATATAACTCTTCATCCCTGACCAACCTCATCAACAGCTTACTGCCAAGAAAATGATCAGTCTAAAAATGGCCACAGTGCTTCTGAGAGATGTCAGGCAGGACAGCAGAATATCATTACAAGGTTAGATGTGATATTAGAGATGTTAATAAGAGTGCTTCCAGGACATAGAGAAGAGATGGAAGGGAAGACACAGTTACAGTACAAGGGTCCATGTTTTTTAGCAATTCCGAAAACTCACCAAAATGTATATTACTAGTGGGAAAAAGTAGAATACATAGATCTAATTTGACCCTGATACCTTTTGAAAAGGAAACAAATGCATGCACGGTTTATATGGTTGTCTGCTTTAGTTGTGTTTTTATGTGAAAAGCTACACATATAAATATCTCATCGCCAACATTATTAATTTTTATTTAGCAGACGCCTTTACCCAAGGCGACTTACAGAGACTAGGGTGTGTGAACTATGCATCAGCTGCAGAGTCACTTACAATTACGTCTCACCCGAATGACGGAGCACAAGGAGGTTAAGTGACTTGCTCAGGGTCACACAATGAGTCAGTGTCTGAGGCGGGACTTGAACTGGGGACCTCCTGGTTACAAGCCTTTTCTTTAACCACTGGACTATAGTCGTGGACCAGCCCAATAGTATTAGAATAGAATAAGGTATACGTGTGCCCTAGTTACGCTTTGAAATTCTTTATTTTATAAAGTTGGAAATGTGTTTTCCATCCTCCGACACACTGACATGTTAACAAATTCCCTTTTTATATTGTGCAAGCTAACTGGTTGTCCTTGGCCAACTTTGCCCAGTGCTCCAGCAATGATTAATTTATTATGTGGCTGAGGTCCTGGAACATCTGAAAAGAAAAATGACCAGCATTCTGGCTAAAAGAGTAGAGCTTCTGAGGGACCTGTATCGAGGTTATCAATTGCAAGCCACAAAAATACTGCAGAACTGGATGAAACGCCTAACTTATTTTTGTAATATAATATACTAATCTAGTTATTAATGTTGTACTATTCTCCCAACACCGTGTAAACAGGAATGACCTACATAAAAAAAAAATAATAATAATTGTGGGTTCTTATAGACTCCCTCAACTACATTCTATAACAAACATCTAAAATATATTACAAGAGAAACACTGAAATTGCTCTATATGGAGGATATATTGGCTAAATAAAGACCACATTAATTCCTAAGCCAGATGCTTATAGTTTCAGTATCTTGATGCACTTCATCTTCTAGTACCTTGGAGCGCTGTGCTGGTGGGGATTCCGCTGTTAAATTACCTATTTGTTTTTGTTCTTTTTTTTACTTCGCCAAAAGTGTAAACATGTCCTTTGAATTTGTATTGTATTTTGAGGTGAGAACTTTTTTTCTTGTGTATAAAATATAATCAGTGTAAAAAGTAAAAAATAAAAAAAATAAAAAAAATAAAAATGCATATTTATCGAATTAAATCTGATTAGCGTTTTGCTTAAGGTCAGGTACAAACTTGCATTTTTCTCCTGTTGTGTTTAGTTTGTGCATTTTCTTTTTGATATGAAATGTGAAACATGTAAAACAATATATAAACGATTTGATAATTTGGATCAATTAGACATGGAAAAATCTGACTGCAATTCTCCCTTGCAATGTTAATGATAAAAAGAAAAAATAAACGTTTATTGTAATGTCAACTATTATTTTTTTTTTGGTTTGTTTTCTACAGTACCTAACATCCTGGCATATTACAAATTACTGCTGAAACCAGCACAGAACCCTTCCAGCATCGATATTTAATTGTATTTAGCAAAAATGCAACAAGAATAATTAGTGTAGTTTCAAAAGCCCTCACGAGTACATTACCCAATTAAATTTCTTTTGGACACCTGATATTTATCTTCTGACAGACACAATTGTTTCCGATAGAATCACATTAAAAGCTATAAAATGTACTTGTCTCATAATGATAAAATCAGACTTGTGTGTCATCATCATATTTTATCCTCCTCCAGGCGATAACAAAGTTTCATCAATTAATTGTGTTGCAGTAATACATGATAATATGGCTTTTTATACATTTCCTATTAGGCTAGGCTGGTTATTCACTCCATTATCCATATTTTCTGAAATCATACATACAATGCAAATGCTCCAGGGAATGCTTTGCGACTCTCTCTACTGTTACATTGAAAAGCACTTCATTACAACAAATCATTTTTAAAATAGTAAGAACTGTTAGGCAATTGAAGAATGTACTGGACCAGAGAAAATGAAAATGCAGTGAACTTTTTGGAGGACTGAAGCTATCGTTTAAGAGCCATGCCTAACACACCAATCACAGGAGCAGTGTATCGTAATCAATCTTTAATTTTCAGCCAATCAATACCAAAATATACACCATAATGGTCTTGGTACAATGAAGGGACAGGGGAAAGGTCAGAATGATTAGAAGTCCAAATACTGAAAATAAACTTTAATAATCATAAAAGCAACTGGTATCTCGTGGCCACTGCTTGTTGGCAGACTGAAAGAATATATAAACGACTATTGATGTGGCGGCATCTGCGTTTAGCGGCTCAATAAGTGGGAATGGATGACAGGAATTCAGATTGATGGGTATCATAAATTGGTTAATCACCTTATCTGAGTCTCAACAGCGGAATGGCAAAATAGAGGGAGATAAGGCTGAGAGAAAGAGAAGGTGTGTGATATGTGCTGTGTGTGTATTATAGGCTGGCAGACTCCCTCCTCCAGGAAACACAATTCAATGGGGCTTAGGTGCCAGCAGCACAAGGATGCCTTCAATGCGGCAAATATTTAGCAAAAATATATACTTCATTAATAACAGTGGACAGAATATTCATTTTTTCAGTTTTACCATTGAATAAATAGGTTATCAACACAGTATTTATATTTTAAACATATTATTTAAAAGTAATATTAACTCATTATAGAACATTATATTATAGGGCATATTTTCAACTATCAATTGACATACAAATCTAATAGTTTTCCAGAGAAGTCATTTTTCAAGACCTTTATCAAATTTGACATTACATATACAGTACATACAAAATGAATAGCAATTTCAATTTTGATGGAACTGATACTGTTGCATGGTGATTATGAATAATAATAATAATAATAATAATAATAATAATAATAATAATAATTATTATTATTATTATTATTATTATTATTATTATTATTATTATTATTTATTTTTTTGGTAACAAAACTATGATGATGACTAATAATAATAATCCCAACAGTAGTTATGCATTTGTTGAATAACTACGAAACGACAAAATGTAATTATTATGCAAATACAGTATACACATAGATATATAGATGGATGTTTTAATTTATTTTCCGGTTATAGATGGAGTGCTGCACAGCTTTCCTTTTGGTCATGCTGTTAATGATTTAAAGGTGTTAGAGTTTATTCAGTAAATCAACAGTGTAATCATCACCATCAATTACATTGTTGCTAAGAGCCAAGCCTACAAGTAAATCATTAGCTATTATAGACAATACTCAAGCAGAATTCTCTAAGGATTTAGAAATAGTTTTAACATGTATCCATGATAGTAATTCATTTTGTAATGTAACAAGGGGTAATCTGGGGTCAAGTTGCTCAAATGACCACATAGGCTGATTCCTAATCATAGAATGTAAATATTTCAAATACACTGCAAATGTTCAAACCTTTTGGTAGCTTTCAAATCTTAGATGACAGAAACAGTTCCATTCTTGTATTCAGCCCCTCACCAGCAATGATAACAAATGACTCTATTAGTTATGCATATGACAAGCTCTAATCGTATTCACTTTTTACAAGTGAGAAGTTTCACACGACAGAATACAAACGGCATAATTCAGGCATTCTAAACTTTGTATATTTTAAGTGAGCGTCAAAAACATTTCATAAATTCGGTTTTGCTCATTCATTGTAATTTCTATATAATTAGCATTGAAGCTTTAATTACAATAATTGTAGAACACTAAAATAGAGAGACATGTTAATATGAGCAAGATAATTGGGAGCATGAGTCATAAAATAAACAGATAAATGAGACATTAAAATATTCATACTGTTTTCTGCTCTTCACATGCGATCTAAGTTCTTTTTTTTTGTTTTCTTGCTTAAAGCCTGTGTTGCATGCTACCACTGAAGATCACTGCCAATGTCTTAAACAAACACTCATGTTGCCTGCTGATGACTAAACTGTTTCCAATAATGTCCCTCACTAGAGTTCAATTTTCCGTGGCTCTCTGTTTATGCTTTGAGCAGTCACCTTGGTTGAGTGGAGATGCCGTTGCTTATATCTGACAGAATCCCTTGTATTTCAGGGTCTCGTCTAATTGGGACTGTCACTGAGTTGTGTTGATTTAATTCCCTTTACCTACAAAGATTACTTTCTTTCATTCTTTGTTTTTTTTTAGCCCACAAAATCCTTCAAGTCAGGCCAATACTCTAATATCAAATTCTTGCAAGTTGACATGTTTATTTGATGGTTTGTATCATATTTCCATATACTGGCCCCATCCCACCAGGTATTAACAATTGTTTCCAAAATGTCTGTGCATGGTTTGGAGGAGAACATTGCATACAAAGTGTGCAGTGGGGTAGATAGATAGTTCTGAAGTAAAGATTGTCAACAGTAAGTGTTTAAAGCTTTAAAACTGTCATTGCAGTTTTTTTTTTCTCCCCTGGATAGGTAACAATTTTCTTTGTATTTAGACTGTTGTTGTAAATGCTCAGTATACATTCAGTATTCAGTACAGAAATTGGCTTTCATTTGCTTTTACTGAAAAGATACTATACATAAATGAAAAGGTAGAAAAGTCATTCAAAAGCTCCAATTTTCAGTTATTCCATTCTGTCTGCAGGTTCTTGGCCATAGTGCATTCCTACATAATGCAGGGGGACATACTGTCTGTTCTCTCAGGCTGGCTGGGGCGACACTTGCAGTCTGGTCTGTCAATGCAGTGTTGTCTTCAGTAAATTGCAGTTCAGAGAGAGAGGTTTGGCAGTTTTCTCAAGTTCACTTTATTGACTCAGCATGTTGTCTTTTAACTTCCAAGCGCAGCTAAATACACAAGATACTGCCTTCCATAGTTCTTTAGGGTGAACTCAAGACTCAGTTAAATCAGTTATGTATGTCATATTGAATTGTTGTGGAATATCTGAGGGATTATATTAGCCTCTTCGGTCTGACTGTTAAATATTAATTTATGTTTCAGCACATAGCATTTGCTTTTTCCAAATAGGTTGAAATTATTGAATTTTAAACGCACTCTTAATGGCCTACTGAACAGTGAAGTAGAATGGTGAGGGAATCTTTAGGAGATTATAAAACAGAGCTGTAATGCTCAGCTTCAGTGGAAAACTTTACTGTTCTAGGTGTGACGGTCTGTTCCAGCAAATTAAACATTATGTTCCTTAAATATCCATAACACTTGCCCACAAGGGCTTACGGTAACAGTAAAACACAAAAAAAACACAGTATATATGAATAAAAGAAATGCTGAGAAATAGAAAAGGCCATTCGAGGGCTCTTCCCTGTCAGCACACCATAGGCCCGAGGCAGAATTTAATTATTTTGCTGTTGTTTTTATTTTGCTTTTATAACTTATGTAGCACACTTATTAGGACTGCTAGTTTTTCTCTAAACTACCCAGTTCTGCCATGGTCCTACTATTTGTAATACAATTGTGAGCTTCAATCTCCCCTTCCTTCAAAAAGATTCATGTATCCTTAGATTAGCCTAGTTGCCCTTCTTTACTTTCTCAAATGCAATAATGTTTTTTTATGAAAGCAGTTCCATGTAGGTTTAAAAACAGCACGGGGTCATGCAAAGAGACCACCAGCAGGGAGAATGGACTTAATTGATGATAATCTACATGATACTCCTGATGTTGTGGATCAAAATGACATTGAAATATGTCTACTTAACAGTGGGATGTCTTTTTGTTTGGATCATGTTGTTCACTGACATTATCATCCAGGAGATGTAAAGTCAACAGAAATGACAGTACAGTATCTTCCTAGGTTTTGAGCACTTGTTTGATAATTCCTCATGGGAAACAACGATAATGCACACTGATGTGTTACATTTTGAGATTATTAATCTATTCTTGCATTTGGCTCTTTCAGTTGTCACAGATCCTTGGTATTGAATATTCTGGCTCATGACACATAATAACATTTTATTTAAACACCATTCTCCAAAACACGATCTTACTATGTGTTTGCATTGTACAATTCAGGACAAGTTCAAAATAGTTTCCACATTTTATTGGATAGGAGAGATTGGTTTGCAGAAAGTCTGGATTATTAGTCTTGCACCTCATAGTAGGAAAGCCATAGCCCTTGAAAAGCAACCTGATCTAGTAAGGTTGAGGCAGCTCTGTGGAACTATTCTTGCATTATGCACAACTTATAATTCTAGTTCATTCAATATAATTATGTGTGCGATAAAAAGGCCAATTACATATAAAAGCATGAAGTATGCATGATCTGAAGAATTATATATATATATATATATATATATATATATATATATATATATATATATATATATTAATTTGGATTGTGTGTCCTGCTTAATCTTCTCTCATTTTATTTAATTTTAACAATAAATGTAATGTGATTTATACATTCATTAAAACAAATGAGCTAGGCTTTTTATTTAAAATAATTCCTAATATTACAGCATTTTAATGTCCTTTAATAAAGGCGCTGCTAGCCTGGGTCTTTTTTCTCACGTAGAAATAAAATAAAAATAAAACACTAATCACAGTAGATTCTGCCTGCATAAAAACAAAAAAAAAAGTTATTTGAATTTGTTAGGCTTTCTGTTGCTCCGCTACACAGTATTTATGTAAATATGTGGTCCTTGAAATGTCCCCAGTATCACGATAATCATGTGGTAAATCAAGGCAAGTCATGCGTGGCTGTCGAGCAGTGAAGCTTGAAGTGTAAACTCAATACTTTCCAGCAGAGTGCGCTGGAGAGAATTTAGAACATGGAATGGAATGTATATTGTTGTTTGTTAGCATGATCATTCTGCCTTGGATTTCTATGAACTTCGTATAAATATGCATGGCAGATTGCTGTAATACAGTGAAATAACATCATTGCAAATTAGTAGGTTGGCTGAAATGATGGTCTAAAATCTAAAATGGTTAGATCAAGATCAAAGACAGAGATCTGCAAAGTTTCTTTATTTGTTTCTTTGTAGCACTATTTTACCATAATCAACGACCTACTTCTCAAATTAGTTTAGGAGTTTAGGATGCGGATTACAATACACACTGCAGAAACAATACAAGCAATATAGGTGTATTGTAGCAAATTCTCCTGAACTCCCTTCAAATGAAAGTGAGCAGGAATGTAATATATTCGAGCAAACCAGAATTCTTCCGAACACATAAACATGGAAAAAAAGACTTCTGCCAAACTGTGAAGCATTATCTCTGGGGATAGGTTCATATGGTAAAGAGACAGATCAACGTGTTAGCCATATTAAAGGGGTCCCTCAAGGCCTTTTATGTGGTAATAGCACTCTGAAATGAAATTACACTGTCATATTTCTACAGGTAGCTGAAGTGTGCCCTTGTAAAAGTTATGGATGGATTGTGTTATAACATATGAGAGCTGTAATATTGTTAAAGTCTAAAACTATGAAAATGAGATGTGAACATGTGTTCATTTTTGTATTGTTTATTTCTATAGTAAACAAAAAATAAGCATTACAACCGCCACCAGTTTAATTAAGGAAACCTTCATCACTATTGTGCTACACAAGTAATTAGTAAGGAATAGCATGCTTACCCCAATTTTATTGGGCCTGTTGTAGCTGAGACAGTAAAAAAAGGACATAGGCAATCAATGGATCACAACAAGGACGTCATTATCCGAAGACAATTAGTTTCTTACTAGATTTACCTGTATCACATTTTGATCCTAGTATTTTGAGATTCCAGTGATAACATCCCTCAATTCCTAATACATTTCCAGAGTGTTGTATCCTGCTAGAGCATATCAGTGAAGTCCTCCCTCTGGGTTGCTTTGGTTTTGAGTGGCTTGTTGTAGGAAGCGTCAGAGTGTCAATTTATTCTGGGCAATGCAGCTGGGGCACACCAGAATTTACAGCATTATGAATTCATGGACAAGAAGCAAAGGTAAGCAACGTGACCCATCAGTGGTGCCTGCGCTTCATGGCATTTGAAATGATTTCTCCTGAATGCATTTTGCACTTCTATCACATAAAAGGGTTATGAACATATCAATATACAAAGCCTGCTAGCCATGGTCATCGTTTAGCTCTTGCCATGAAACGTCCTGTGGTGAAAGCATACCTCGGACCCTGAGGGTATTCGTTGCTAAAAGAAGGAGACACAAAAGCTGGCAAGACTCCTGTAAAACCCAGTCAGGCGTTTTTTAGAAGAGAACAATGTCTGCCTGCAGAAAGAAACAGTTCAGATAAAAAATGCCGGTACTAAAATATGGAATGCAAAATGCCAAACATAGTTATAGCACTTACAATTGATGAAGCTCAGAATGAGGATTATCAGCAGCCCCTGTCAGCAAGTAACAGATATCACTAAATTACCTTCAGTTTAATACAGGCTTTTATTCAGAGCCGGCTTGAAATCCATTACTTTCAGTCAGGCTACCAGACCTATGGAAACAGATTGTTATCTACATTTGAATGTATGTGAGTTCCCTATTTGTCTACAGCTTATGAAAACCTGTTGTAATGGAATAACATTACAACCGGCAACCTGTTTATCACCATGAATGTAATAAACAGCAGAGTCCCGGGCTGCAATTCAGCTTACTTGTGTCAGCAATGAGTGATTTTGTTGCTCCAGTATTGTGTTTTTACATTTGTTTCTCTAAATCTCTTTCATTCCTGGCTTTGAGTTGCTTTCAGCTTGTCTCGAGAACCCTAAGCACTGGCACTGACCCACCTTCCTCTTTCACTCAAATCATGTGACAATGACACCTTTTACATCTAGCCCCACCTACTCTACATTGATACAGACTGAGCGTATGTGGATCTGGCAGTGTATAAATTATACATTTAAAGCTCTAGGCTGTTAGCTCTTCCGCCAGCTCTGTTTCTCTCTCTCTTGCTCTCTCTGTGGGCTGCTGATGCTCATGCTCTGCACTGCCTGGTAAGGATTGTGTTCACATGACCAGATCTCAGTTTATTAGGGCAGCAGTGTGGAGTGGTGGTTAGGGCTCTGGACTCTTGACCCGGAGGGTCGTGGGTGCACTGCTGCAGTACTGTTGAGCAAGGTACTTTACCTAGATTGCTCCAGTAAAAAAAAAAAAACCAGCTGTGTAAATGGGTAATTGTGTGAAAAAATAATGTAATTGTATTTAAAAATAATGTGATATCTTGTAACAATTGTGCATTAAGCCCTGGATAAATGCATCTGCTAAGAAATTAATAATAAAACAATGCATTAATATCCTATCCAGTCATATTGGAAGAGCATGTTGTTTTGGAACGTGAAGGACAGGAGTTAGCTACACCCTTCATTTTCATACAGCATTTGTTGATCACGGTTCTGAAATATATATAAATTCGAAAAAATGTACATTTTCCTTAACAAAACAGTATGGAAGTGTATAGCTGCCATGTAGAGCAAAAAAAAACAAAACAAAAAAAACATGATTTCTACTTTTACAAGATTATGTTATAACCTAATCATTTTTACATTAAAACGGAAATAATTATTGTGTTATAACGTAATAATTATCTTGTGAAAATATAATTATTACGTTATACATGCTTATTTATCTATTTTTTGCTTTACATTGCAACTAGAATGAAACTGAAACCAAAAAAAACAAACATAAAAAATATATATTATGAGTGTATTAATATAATTTCAAGAACATGCTATATAAATAATTTAATTTAAATAAATTCAGCCTGTCGGGTCCAGCAAATGAAAATGGCATCTATCAAAGCAACAAAAAAAGAAAGTTCTCATTTAGATCTCACATGTGCTTCTTTCAAACTCGAGGCTGTCAGACCCACAGCTATCCACTGACTTTTTGCTCTTCAATTGGCCGATGTGTAAATGGTTGGTGAAGTCTTTGGTGAAGGGTTTGTGCAGCAGGTAGAGAGTCAACGTTCTTCCACAGTCGTAAGTGCTTCTCTTCTCCCTGTTCCTGCTGTTTCCTCATCTTTTCTAAAGGAGGTTAACCTGCCTCCCTGTTCTTGCAGCTGCTTGGAGGCCTGTGCTGTACAGGTCACCTTTCCTTCTGCTTCAGTGGTTTCCTCATCTTTGTACAGATCACTTGTTCCTAATAGTTTCATTATTGTCTTCGGAGGAGGTCAGCTAGTTTCTTCCAGCTGTTTGAGAATCTTCCATTGGGCAAGTCAACCCTGCTCCTAGTCCATCTGTTTTAATAGCTGGTATTGTGATGGACAAGTTTCCAGACACTCCACAGCAATGCATTTTTACTATCAATTTGTCAGGCAAGTATTAATTGACACCATTTTATAATATAAATACAAATATTGCATATGTATATTTAAATGATATATTTAAAAGCAGTTTTTACCCTCCTGCTAAATCTTGACCGAGGGTCGTGGGTTCAATCCCAGGTGGGGACACTGCTGCTGTATCCTTCAGCAAGGTACTTTACCTAGATTGCTCCAATAAAACCCAACTGTATAAATGGGTAATTGTTGTAAAAATAATGTGATATCTTGTAACAATTGTAAGTCACCCTGGATAAGGGCATCTATAAATAAATAAATAAATAAATAAAAATGCAAATGATTTGTATTTTGTAATTACATTTAAATGGGTTTTCAACAGCACACTGTTGCCTGCTGTAATTACATGGTAACAACATGACTATTCCACAGGCAGTTACCATGTAAGAGCTGAAAAAGGGCAGTTATTACTGTGCTATTAAATTGCTATGTGTGCCCTGTCATCTAAAGGCTGTTGTCATTTTGTTAAATGCTTCTTTTACTGTGTGGTGACAGTATAAAGAGAACATTATTTAAAATTCCCAAGAACAAATAAGTGGTAATAATTCACCTCTTGCTTAAAAATCAAAGGGGCAATGCCTATATCGCTTGTTATGTTTATCGAATATTTGTATTACATGTTGCTTTCATTTCCACACAACAGAATAATGCTGAAGATTGTAAAAACAGTTTGATGTAACACCATGCTAATGGCATATGGGCAAGCAGATTGACTAGAAATATCCCAGTGACATAAATTGTGGATGGGTATTTAAAGCTAAAAAAAAGAACATAATATTCTAATTGCAGACTATATGAATGTTCTTGGACTGTGAACCAGAAACAAACCTGAGACATGTAAACGAGTCCATTAACACTATTATCTTAATATCTAATGCTTGTTTTTCTTACATTCCCTGATCCAACACACTAATCAGACTGCATGCAATCATCTTTATGTGTGTGTGTGTGTGTTCAATCTGGCAATAAATCCCAAGTTAAATATCATTTAAAAATTCAAATCAACGTTTTCCCTTAATATTCTAAGTAGAAGTTCTGCCTATTTTCTCCTATATTACTGTAACTTAGAAGCGCACATTACTAATGTATTTTGGTTCCTGGAAACAGAGACTTATATAACAGTGTGGTTAATATACCAGTTTAAAAGCATGATGCAATAAATTACATAAGAGCAGAACATGTGTCTTTCTTTTTTTTCAAATAAAATAAAATTATTTGATGGAATGAATTGCCTTTTTATTTATTAATGCAAAAAATGAAACAGACTCACTAATTTAATAAGAGGGACCTAGAGACCAAAAGGGAGTGAGATTTCTAAATATGTGTTGTTTTCTACAGCATATTCCCTAAGGTTGTACAGCAGGTATCAATAATAATATTCTGCACAGTGGGTTTGCAATTTTAAAATCAATTCCTTATATGTCCTGATACAATTACGATGATATTCACTGAATCACTTCGAGAAGGACAAAGAAAACTGGCCTTAGACATATACCTTTATTTAATCAAGAAACCTTCTTTTTCAGAGATATTAGATACATTCTACAAGTCTACTCATTAGAAACCAATGCATTCTGTTACTTGGGTCAATTTACTCAAAAGTGCTTCCATGGGATTTTCCCAGCTCTGCCAAATGGAAACGATACATTAGTCACAGATTGAGCACCTAGGTAAGGCTAAGCCCTTATTGAAAGAGAGGATATAAGCTTGCAACAGCAAATCCTATTGTACCCAACCATGAAACTGAGGTCGCTGCATTTCCACAATGCTTTATGTTCATAAGGCTTGAAAAGTAGTATTGAAGTAGTATTGAAGAAACTCAGGTTTCAGAAAGAAGATTATTATCAGAGGTTCAAATAAGTGTCCCTCAGATATGCACAGGGGTTAATTGTTGCCTCATAAATACATATTAAAATAAGACTTTATCTGACAGTATTTGTAGCTCTTAGAACCTTGCACATTAGTATTTAGCACATGTAGCATTGTTTTTCTAGCAGTACCTGTAGTTGTGTTTTGATTTCTTCTGCCTGAGACCAGGCACAGCCAGTGAAGGATTAAATCCAAAGATCAATGCCTATAACATTCCAGTAAATTAAAGTGTGGAAACTTCAACACAAATGGCAGCGTTATTTAAAGATGAATGCCTACTGAACATGGTCAACAGTCATTAGTAAAAAGATACCAAATGTTTCAGTAGATATGTTCAGTTTTGAGGTATTTTCAATGGATCTAACTATTAACCCTATTTAGATCGTTATAAAGGATGTGCCATTATTTTATATTTGGAATCCCAGAAAAGAAAAAGTTTTAATTCTGATTTAAATCTCCGTAACTTCCAAAATCTAAGCGTATAAGATACTAAATAAATTAAACAAACGTTTAGGGAAAGACAAACGTTTCGATTGGATCTTTTTAGTTCAATTGTACAGGCTCTTTAATTCATTGTATCATAAATAGAATTTCTGAAATGTAAGTGGAATTTACATGCAATGAACCCAAAAAGAAACATTCACTGAATTCAATATCTCCAACTGATGGTTTTGCAATAAAGAAACAACGTGAAGATAGGACATACGGTATTTCTTGAAACACTACAGCCTAACAAATGGCAGCATCAATTATGCTCAATATTCTTTCTCATCTTATTGAAATAAAACAGAAACCCAACAGATTGCCCTAACCTCATGGTGTATGTACATCTATTAATCATCTTGGTATTCTGGTGCTGTCCTCCAAATCTAGAAATCTGGAAGGACTTATAAAAGAGAGCCTCCCCATCACCATGTTGTCACTGCTGCCACATTTTGTTTATGCTCTCTTACAGACTATTTTTCCTTATAGGAAAATCAATAATGCTGGAGTTATCAAAACCAATGTGTAATAGGAGAGAGGCACAAAATCAATGGTGAAATATTGCCTTATTTAATGGCCGCTGTAAATAGTTTTGTTATGATGTTTAGTATTGGTGAAATTATTAAAGGACAGCAGAGGTCAAGAAATAAAACTACAGTTATGAAAACAACACTTGACACCTCATCGGATATTTGTGACAAGCTGCTATGCCTGTGCTTGTAATTAACTTGAAGTTGTTGGAATTGGTTTCCAAAGCCCATGATGCAGAAACAGATGAATGAAACCACTGATGATGATTAAAGATAAGCGGTTCTTGATGGCATGAGTATTGCAAGGGCATCATGCTTGCAACAGCTGCTTTTGAAAAGACTTCGATCAGGCATAAGTTATTATCATCTACCTGCTGTCATTTTATGCACACACTTATTATGTCATTCATTAAATCATACTTTTTTTATCAATGTACAATAATTGTGTAGCTTAGTTTTGAAGTTGTTATTTTAATTACAATATTAGGACAACCCAGACGAAACCTGAATGTATTACATTGATAGTGCGTGTTACATTTATACTTTGGCTGGGAAGATATTGCCTGACCATTGTACTATGCAAGTGAGATCCCCACCTCCTGTGGGCTGGGAATGAACGTTACTGAAATAAAAGGTACTGTAGTGTGACAAAGTCCATGCCCAGAGGACTCCTCCACATCGATACATGTAGAATAATAACAATGCAAACAACTTTTGGAGGTATCTGTTTCATTTCCCTCTAAACCTGCTTTCACCTCCAGTTAAACTCCACAAGAACTAGCCCAGACACAACAATAACTACCCCCACCTTCCCTTATCGGCAGTTTAGCTAGGGAGAGAGGGTTTATCATGTTAGGCAACACTTTATGCTTATAAATGAATGGTTTATGGGAGTAGAGATGATCGGATAGGGCAGCCCCAGCTCTGCTTGCTGTCTGCAGGGTTACCTTGGTATACTCTAGATCAGCTCTGTGTAAATATTTACTGGATTGTACAGCTGTTAATCCGGTGGTTACAATGCAGTACTTGGGTTGACAGTCGCTCTTCAATTATACACTATAACATTCAACATCTAATTTGAAACAGGAGAATCAGCTAATAAAGATCCTAGTGGAATAGCATTCAGTTGTAGATGCATTCATTCTGCTTTGAGGAGGGTATGCCGCAATCATGAAATGTGAAGTTGTATGGTTCGTCTCAAGGTCGCCTTCATGCTGAAAGTTTGTTAGGGCATTCCACAGACATTATGACATTAAAGGTTCTTCTATACAACCATGTTTTGTTTTCAACAGTTAGTTTATTGAAGAAAACTGCTAAAATTCACCTTTCTCCTTTTTTATTGTTAATCTTTGCATCTGCCAGGCAAAAGTATTCAGAATACTTCCACGTTCTGTATACTGAGTATTCGAATAAAGAAGAATAATGAGGAACAAATACCCTGACTGGCAATAGCAGGTATTTGGAATCAGGTTTTTAAATGAACAAAAATCAAATTATTATTGGAACAACAAAGGATTACACCATGCAGTATAGTTGGAATATTGATCTCTTTCTTAATTTGCATTTTATGTAAGTTTTTTTTTTTTTAACACAAAATAAATGTTTGTGTGCACAGTGCTTAGAACCTTAAAATGTTTTCAGCTAAGAAATGATTGACAATGCCAAACCCTTCAGTAGGCAAGACAATGCACTGATCTGTCTGTATGCAGCATATAGATAGAGCTAGAATACAGTTTACTGCACTATTTTGCTATGCTATCAGATGACACATTTCAGGAAAGACATTAGTAATTAGAATCGCAGCTCTCATCAAGGAATGTAATTAGCGAGAATGCATGTGGTTTACAAAAAAAAAAAGGTCAATTAATGAGAATAACATGCTTTTTCAGCAGAAAAGGAAGAGCTATGCAGATATCAGTTAGTAAATAAAGCTGTAATCAGCGTGATTAATTTGGGATCTCAGGAAGGGATGGATTAGACTGATGTTCAGAAAAGTGTAATGGATCTCGGGGGGACTGCATGAGAACTCAATGCACTAAAGAGAGGTGGATGTCTCATCAATTGTGAACAACAACAAGAAGCATAGAACTGACAATTATTTAAGCACACTTAGTTGTCCTCAAGAAAAATGTTGCATAGGGACTATTAGTCTATGCACTATACACCGCAGGTAGATCATTTTTGTGTGTGTGTGGGAGGCAATAATTAAAATAAGCCCTTAATAGCATTGAATACAATGTGTACATCGTTCTTAAGAAAAAAATCATGTGAAGGGCAGATATAGACAAGGCCGTTGTTGGGGGCAGCAAGGGATGCAACTGCACCCGGGCCCAGCCTTTTGGGGGCAGCCCTGCATCAATTTCATTTTTTTCAGAGCCCACTTTAATGACTAAATGTAAAAAATATGTAGGTGCCGTCTGACCTACTGGGATTGAAAAATAAGCCGCACCAAGGTAGTATTGACAGACTGCCATTCGAAACAGAAATTCGCAAATCAGAGCTGACAGAATATCTATCTGGAGGCAGGACGCAGAGCGAGCGCAATAGGTCAGCGGTAAGGTCATGTGATTGCTCTGGCAGATATGATACTAACAACGGATACAGTATTTGATATGGATAGTTGTATCATGTTTAAATGATGTTACACAAAGTATTTGATTGTTCAGTAACCATTGCTAGACCATGCTTGACAAAGCCTACAAAATGACATAATGTAAAAAGATAATTTCCGTGCATTTGCACAGCAGTTACAGTGTAGGAGCCTGAACCATATATATGTATCCAGTTATTACAATGTAATTGCATGGCTATGCACGCCATGAAAGATGCTACCCAAACTTTAGGTTAAAACAAATTGATTTGTTGGAGGTGTATGTAATTGTAGTCGTTAAAATGCAACTCATAACAGCATATATATATATATATATATATATGACCATCAAAAGAGAGAAGTCACATGCAAACATCATTATGGGATTCCTCTGCTCCTTTGTAAATAACCCACACCTAGAACTGACTTAGCTAACCCTGTTATAAAATATTAAAACTGTATATGGAGCCAAGCTTTTTAATAAGTGATGTATGATAGCAGTCTATATGGAACAGTGAAGGTATATCCCTCAATGAGAGGTTTATTATTTTTATCTTCAGCGTAAGCTTTCAGAGTTTAAATTGATGTAAGGGGGATGTGTTAAGGATTCACGGTGATATACAGTATTCTGACTGCATGGCGCTTAAAGGCTTGAAATGCGGTTCTCTGTCAAGGCCTGTGCGCTTCTATTTTTAAGTTTTAGTATCATGGTTTCAGAATTAGTTATTTATTCCCTAATGCTATTAGGCTGTTATATTTAGCCAAGTGAGAGGTGATTTTTGAAAAGACAATGTTTAATTCAATGAGGAAAATACAGTTAAATAAGTAAAAAGCAAGACATTTGCAAACTGGGGATTGGTTGGTTGTGCCAATCTAACTAATGTATTTCAATGTGCTTAGTGGGTGGGCAGTGTTGATAATTTGCTTCTCATGGTGCACAGTTCTATACGCTTATTAGATTTGGATAGATAGTATGATCTACCTTAAATGATGGTGTCAGTGTGCATACGGTATCATTGTCCAACATGGGGATTTAAGGCATCCCTCTGCCTGCGCATGGAGTGCTGTAGTGGTTAATGCAGTTACTAAGCTCTATCAATACAAACATTGCCATGCCATGCTTTTATCATTATCATCTTCTTTACAAAAACCCAGCCATTTTTGTATTACTTTATCACTAACTAAAAGTACTGTATAAACGCCAATGACCTCTACTGGACAATAAATACATACAGAGTGCACTAAAAGGAATTAAATACAGCAAAGAATAATGTCACAGTCTTGGTTTGTATTGCATTTTATGGACACTTACAGCTGAAACTTGCCCTTGAGAATGAGTATAAAGCCTGTGGTCTATGACAGATGGACATGACAATAGCCGAATCACAGCTTTGTGTAGAAATACCACATAATCAAGAAACCTCCAATTGTCATTGCCTTGCTCGGATGCATTGGCTTAAAAAAAAGAAACCTGTTCATGCTTTGCTTCTGCAATTGCAGTTTAATAAACACATTTTATTATGTATTTATGGAAGAAGAAAAAACTCCTTCATCCTCCAACTGGCCTACATTAGAATGCAAAAGGGCACAATAAAAATAGTACTTCCATAAATACATGTTCAACCCATGAGACTCTCAGTAACAATAAGGGAGGGAAAAGCATGAAATATTACAAACGGTATGGCTATTTCCACAATCTGGTTTCCTGACAGCCTCAGTGAGCAACTGGACCAGTGGGTACTGGCAAGAAAAATTGCACCTGTGCTTTGGTTTCGCTGTTTCCAAGCACACACGTACTCAGTCAAAGACACAAAAGGCCTGTTGTATGGAGAGGATTATTTTTATTTTTTATAATAAAAGGAAATGCATACTCTATGCGCCAATTATAAGTAAACCAATTATAAGTAAGTACATATTGGTCTAACCCAATAAAAAGATGCCTTCAAAGTCTAGTATTGGGTGTGCAAAATTATTCTGTCTTGGATTTGTACAACAATGAGTTGTTCAGTAATTAAATACAGTTTACAAAACAAAATTTCACGTTTAAATTAAAGCAGTACTAACTAGGTACAATATTGATTGAGGGGTTGGTTTCTTTTTGGCAAAACTTTCCCTACTGGATCTACAGATTTTAAATGTACTATGAAAAATGTGGACGTTAAGAGAGTCAATGAGACACCCACCATAACACACACCTATAATCTGTAGTGGATATGTTGTTATTGAAATTGGAAAATACAGGTAGTATTTGTTAAAGCTTTAGGAAATCCAAGGTTGTTTGCATTGACATACAGAACATGGAGCACTTGAATTGCATGTGAACAGCTGCTATTCTTGGGAGACCACAAGTCATTCTGAACCCCTGCTTGGATTGGCACTGGAAATGAGGTGTAGCCGAGAGTCCCCAAGACCTGAAGATGAATGTCCTTCATAAACGACCATAAAATAACCTGTTTTAAATCGTTAACAAATCTAATCTGAAAAATAATGGAACAGAACGAAGCAGAACATTGGTCTGAACAAAAGTAAATGTTAGCATTACTTTCACACTAGTGAAATTATGAACCAGTTTCCACACATTGTATTAATGTATTCCAACATGTGTTCAGAATAGGAAATACAGCATCTTACATTCCTGTATAACTGCACCTAACCTTGGCTTGCCCACCCTAGCGTATGTGGTTTGCAGAACAAAATCTCAACCCGGAAAGCAACATCCATGAAGCTAATCTGATCAGCACCGGGTCAGGTTATCTTAATTTAATTACTAGAACTCTTTAAAAACAGCTTTTGTTTGTCTTGGTTGTATTAAATTAAACTTGAGAAGAGCACAATGCATACAATCAGAGAGGCGGTCAATAGCAAATGCATTATGACACACAGATGCTATAGGTGATAAGTAAGTAAGTTACAGTAAGAAACTCGTCTCCTTTAATGGAGTCCCCATTTGTGCTTGGAAATTGGATTTGTGTCGAGTCTAATTACTGAATACAACGCTGTCATATCTCTTACTATACCCATCTAATATTTTTCTTGACAGTAACCTGAATGAGACTAAAACACTTATTTTATCAGCAATGGCCAACTTGGGAAGCTACAACATGACAGAAATAAATAGGGATAAGATAGATGTTATGCTCCTTGTGATTATTTAGTTTCTAACACACATGACACATTAAAATGGAGATAATAGTGTCAATAGCATACTATTATAGTACTCTTATCCAGCTTCTACCCATTTGCAGAGTGCACACGAAAGTGTAGATCTATGCTAATGTTCCCAAAGTTGTGCATGCATTCATTTCCCTGGCTTTGATATCGTTCTTACAGTATGAGCTTATTTGTTACACCAAATCGCATCTCTTCATTTCAAGTTTCCTATTTTATGTCATCTTCAAAGGACAGTAATTGCAAACGAATACGGTGGCTCTCACTAAATAATTATGATACAGATTGAAATATTAGAAGCAGCAGAGTATTATTTTGAAGCCCAATTTCTTTCTGAAAGGAATAGAAAAATAAATAAAAGTTAACTTCCCAAATGAAATTCATTAGATCTCAATCTACTCTTCATATGAAATGGACAAGTCTGATATCAAATGGCTTTTTAAGTCAAATCCATTGGCAGGTGGGAACGTGGCAGTATCAAGCAACATATATTTTACTCTGATAATGTCTACAAACACTAATCACTTTCCACAAAACAGCTCTGAAGAGGTGATATTCTGTTGTTGAATTAATTTACCCTAATTTACCCTTGGAAAGTACCTTTTTATGAATGTGAATGAAAACAGTTAGTGGGGGAAAAAAAAGTCTGACTGCGTTTCTTTTTGTCTCCTTGTTATTATTCTGACCCTTTGTAATCTCCACTCACAGGGAACCATCTTTTACAGCAGTAATCAGAGGGATCACTGAATTTGATACAGAGGTTATGTTAGCAAATAATGTAGATAACAGAAACATTTTATGAAGCAAATGCTCTTTTCTTTTCACAGCTAATATGCTCCTTTAAGTTAAAGGTGACACCACATGTGTATATCCATTGATAAATGGATTTAGTATGAATATTAAGGTGTAGCACTAACAAATGCATTAGCCAAAGAGTTTGTTGTCTTCATGACCGTCTTATAATTGTACCTCAAAATTTAGGAATGTTAGGGATGAACTATCTGAATACATACATGTAATTATTAACTAGCTGTGATTTTGACTAGCATGTACCAAACCAAGACATCAGTCAAACGATTACCTTACAATATAGAAGCTGAAAATATAGATACAAATGTATTGTTTTATCTATTATTAGATTAACATCTTTCTCGCAAATCATTTTTTGCTGACTGTTATGTTTCCCAGACTTTATTTTCATTTTGATTCTGGGGAAGTCCGTAAACCTGTCACCACAATGTAGATTCATTTCCTGTGCAACCAGTTTTAGGAAGTCCTCAGACTTCTGAATAGGAGGTGGTGTCATATGGGACCCTAATACCTGCTGCATAAAGAATGATTCTACAGAGTGGTTGAAGGGTAAATGGGCTTCAACCAGTTCAAAGTCTGGAACATGAAAAGGGACTAGACAGGAATGTGTTAAGCTAATTAGAAGGCCCATACCCATCCCTGTTGCCATGTCTTAAGAAATGTGAATGCAGTTTTATTGCTGTACAGTACTTGTAGTTATATATATATATATATATATATATATATATATATATATATATATATATATATATATATATATATATATATATATATATATATATATATATACTAGTTGTTGATCCTTGGTATGCTTAAGTTTGCCTTCACTGAAGTTAATCAGCTGTTAATGGTTAATACAGCTGATTTCCTCTTTGAGCAGCTGTTCTAGGTTATTGATGACCTAATTAGAAGCTGCCGGAGGCACACCAGCCTACTTTGAAGGCCTTTCCATCTGTACCAGTGTACACCACTGCTGTACCACATTAGATTGCCACCCCTCCCTAACACACTGTTTTAATATCTGCATTTCATAAGGCAACCCATCATTACTGGGTGTTCAGGGAAGTCAATGAATAATACATAGACATTTATATATTTTAGAATTCCATAACCTTAAAGGCTTAACTGTATCAGTGTTTCTATTGTGGAATGTGTGTCTATGCTGTTGCTGTGGCAGTGGTAAATGACTGTGTTCTCAATGGGCTTTTTGATATAATTCTTCTTAATACTGCTTTCTATCAATAATAACCAGTAATGTAAATTGCCTTAGGATATTGTGCCTTCTTTTTTATTTTATTTTTGTATAAGCAGTTCAACAACTGGCTCCCTGGAGCTGGATTGACCTTAAACTAACATGAATACGCTGCAGACTGGATGTTCTTCTGATAATATAATTCAAAACATACAACAAGAATTCCACAGTATGAATTTCAAGTTTGGACGTCACTACTCGACAAGGTATCACTGTATGTCTCCTGAGATATTAGTACTAAACGTCTTGGTTCATAAAGAGTATTGTTTTCTTTTAATCTAGTGTTGAGTTGCAAATAAACACAAACAGAAATGAAAAGAAGCTGTTAATTTAATGGCTGGATGTCATTATGAAAGACTCACAGGAGTGCAGTTTTTATGAGTCTTTATATTAGCAATTAAAACAACAAGAGCTTGTATTTCTCTTTGCAGTCAATTCTGAGTATAGACAACTGTCATTGACAACTGGTTGAAGGATCAGCCAATGGGATGACCCTTTTGTCTATTCTGGGTTGGAGATTGCTACTTATATAGCTCCTCCAGTGTGACTGGTAGAGGTGCATACATGATAAATGGAACCCATTCAAACATAAACTTGCCCAAAATTGGCGTCAACCCCAAGACCTCCCTCCGGCCCAGGTGTTAGAGCCCTGCTATCCTACTAGCTTGCCATTACACTTCCATTAGCCTATTACTTAACACACTATTACCACAATGCATTGCTAGCTAATTTACATCGATCTGGATTGGTTAATGCACTCCAGAACCACAATACATAGATTTTATTAACAGTGTTCAGTATCTCCACGTTTTGGAAGACCACAGGACCACCACAGTATGTATAAACAGCTTGGAGTGCGTGGCACTTTTATATCTATACAGGACGTCATGTGTGCCTCTTATCTCACTCCACTACTAACTGAGGACACAGAGGGAAAGAACCATAACAAGGTTATACATCAAAGTGTGTGTGCCTTTCAAAGGAAAGGTGTTTCTGCACAGCAGTTATGACTGACTAATTATCCACACAGATGATACAGCAAAGTTAAAGGAAGATTCCAATCCCTTATAGTTTAAATATTGCAGGGGACCGAGGTTAAAAGCAACTGGCTTCAGTCGTTTCACAAACACACTGGAAGGTTATCCACTGTTGATCTGCAAGGT